>CM034358.1:76210043-76372486 GCA_019925275.1 Mytilus edulis | reverse complement strand
TAGTGATGCGTGGTTCGTAATGGTATTAAAATGAATGAATACATTTAGATACATTCTAAACGAAATTTGTTTATAATAAATAGAACAGATGATACTTAGTTTAAAACAGCGACCTAAAAGAAAAATTACCCAATTAGTATTTGAACTTTATATAAACTTTATCATTAAAATATTGACATAAAACTACAAAAAAAAAAATAACAATTTGTTTTGTTGTCAATAATAAAGACCGTCTTTATAAATTTCTCACAAATTAGCTTGACCGTTAGTGACCATTAAACTTTAAGATCGCAGTTAACATAAAAATAATGAGAGTTTTACTTACATGTAATATGGTCTACAAATGTGTCATTCACCTATGAGGCTTAAAATCCGCGGTCCTTCTTTTTTTTCTATTTCATAATTTTATTTGTGAAGTTTTCTTTATTCTTTTTCATTTTTGTCCATTATTCTCCTTTCTTTATATTATAAGTTTTGCTCTTTATATTGCATGTTTGTCGATTCGTCTGTTAACCCTTTAAGACCTTCATCTATCGATTCAATTAAAATATCATAGTAGTAGGGAATACGAATACGGATCGTTCAAATAAATTGATTGATTGATTGAGGATTGCTTAACGACGTTCACATCAGCAGCTTTCAAAATCAACGCAGAATTGGGATTTCTTGTTGGTATTCGGCATTATGTATATGTCCGTTTCGATAAATTAGTGAAATTTAAATCATTGATTACTATTTTCTTTGTTTACTTCTGTAAGAAATTTGCCTGGACGAGGACCCTTGAAGTAATTAGTCTTTGTGTATTTCATATAATAAAATAGGAAAAAGAACATATATATACATAGACATATAGTTAACTATTGTGAATCTACTTTATTGAAATATGCTTCACACCAAAAAAACAACTTTCTATCTTTCTGTTGAATGTCTGATCTTTATTGTTTAATACTGTAGAGTATGTATTAAGTATTGCGAGGGAAGAATCTGTGATTCAAATTAAATTTCAAAAGGGAAAAAACAACTCGGAAGAAAACATGTACTTCATTTTGTCCCGTAATCAAGCATATCATTTTAGATCAGATAGCGTTAAGATGTATTGTAACTTTTTATTTTAACAGGATGATAACGGTTTTTTATGAGAACGCAAATTCAATAATTGACATACGGTTTTTTATGAGAACGCAAATTCAATAATTGACATTAGTTTATTATTTTCTAATCGATTCCACGAATTTTGCAAATGGAATAAAACATGTGACTTTATCTAGTTTATTGCCTTCTTATTGACTTAATGCATGGTTGATAATATTTGAAGATTTTCGTTTAACTAACTTGACATGTTTGTATCCGAATTATTTAATAAACAAAAAAACTTTTAAAGAGAGTACGCAATTTAAAAGAAAAATGAATAAATAAGAGAAGTAAGCGTTTTAATTGTAAATGATTACAGGAGAAAACGTATATAAACATATAAAAGATACATTTGTACCAGGATTAAAATTGGGATGCTAGACGCATGCTTCGTCTACTGAAGACTCTTCAGTGACGCTTGATTCATAAAAGGTTAATACCCAAATAAAGAACGAAATTGAACAACATAAAGTTATGTGTTCCTGTGGTAGAAAATTCTTAGTTTAAAAAAAAATGCATAGCCTTAATTTATACGTATGACTATATTACTGATAATGCATGTCAAGACGAAACAGCTGACTTCCCTGCTTGTAATAGCCTCGGGTATATTTGAACAATCAGTACGTCATTGCAGTTCGATATGAGCGAAGCGCGTTCAATGAAGCTGAACAGTAATAAATTTGTATCGTAACGACTCTGGTCCGAATTTAATCATATTGATCCTTATGATGACATTCGAAAATATTCTTTCTTGTTGGTATTATACCGTTTTAATTCAAATCTGCCAAATGTCCAATCGATTCATTAATCTAAGATGCATCAATGAAACAAACAATCGGCTTGTCCTATACTTTTGAAAAAAAGCAGTTGTCAAATTCCTCTTAAAGTCAGCTAAACTTAACATTTGGATAACAAAAAAAGGATTTTCTTTACAAAATTTAATTATCATCATTATACTGACATTTGGAATATTTTAATTTGGTTAGTAGCATTTATCGAAGAAGTTCAATCTTTAAAATGTCATCTCTATGTACTAAAAAAAAACTGAAATATTGGGGAGATTGTTGTATTGTCATAATGCTTAAGTAACAGATATGCGTACAAGAACATACATGCACGTGTCAATGAAGCCTTAAAAGGACATCATCCATTGAAGATCAAACGGTGACCTATTTTGGTAACTTCTAGGTCATTTAGTATCTGATGGAGAGTTGTTTTCCCTTGATATTATCCCAGATCTCCAACAATAGACAGGTGTAACTACAATATGCCAATTCTTGTGAATGACTGTTTCACGGACAATAAAAGATCTGATGTCACAACAAAATCTTCAGATTGTAAACATTAAGATATCAAACAATGCAACCATTAACAATCCCCCTTACCCGTGACCAGCACTTATTTTTGGTTGTTTTTTTTTTCCTGATCAGAACGTTCTTCCTTGTAAATCTCAAGATCTGTATGCTACACTTGAAGATTATGATAAGGCTATCGAAAGGTTTGTCTGTATTATATATGGATACATTCACTTTATGATCTTATGTTAATACTTTTCTCTTTTATACTTCAAGGCATACAGGAATAGTTATACTCTTTATGAAACAAAGTTCTTAAGTTAAATACTTTTTAGGTGTTAAGGGGTTTAAGAAGCATTGATCAAAGCCCATTGTGTATGATGTGTAAAAATGTGAGCACAAACAACACTTTAACTACCTTATAAATTACAACAAGAAGCATTAAATGCCTATACATACATGCTAAAAAATATGTTAAAACCATGATATTAATCTTTATAGTAAGCCTTTTGTTCGTTTTTCTTCTTCTATACATTTTTTCAATGTCGAGACGAATAGCATTACGGTCATAGTTGTTGTATTTTATGCCAAAAAATAAATCAAAGGTACGGAATTAAATAAAATTATACATGTAATATAAACATAAACAATAAACTATCATCGTATTCTATTGAAACATACATGGTATGCAATGCTAGTATGATACCTGTGTCTACTATGCTCACAAAAGATAGTATTTGAAACAAACATACTTGACAGGGTGCTAGTTTTAAGTGTAATGTTTCTCGTAAACTAAATAATCTAAACATTTTTATTTTTCTACTTTGGATTGTAATTTAGCATGTTTAGTGAATAGAACAACACTTTTGATTGTGACAAACGTGTGTATTAAAGCAGTTCCTGGTATATGAAATATGAAAACCATGGTCGCATATATATATATACAACTCGTCTAAACATCAACCCAACAATGTTAGATCTGTAAATTTGCTTTCGCAAATTTTTGTTCTTCCCTCGCCGGGATTCGAACCCATGCTACTGAGATATCGTGAAACCAAATCGCCTGCACTGTAGCAGTCCAGCTAGACCAAACGACCACCTTGGCTTCATAAAAATGAAGCTTTCGGGGGCCAGGTATTACCTTTCCACGTCAGTTTTAATCTAGCGTCGTACTACAGTACATGATATATAAGGCATGAAGATGTTATTCTTACAGATCAGCTAAATTATCTATAGTAAAGGATCCCATAAATTAATGTAAGATACAGTGACAGAAAATAATTATATTTATAAGTGCGTCTGAGCCAGTGACAACTCTACAACATATTTATCCATCCGATCACCACCAGTGATGGTGGTACATGGCTGTGTACATTCTGTATATACAACTTGTCTAAACATCAACCCAACAAGGCATGAAGATGTTATTCTTATATATCAAACGAGATTAAATTCCAACCTGTTTAAATAACTGAAATGATTATAACTATTATTAGCATCATACATGTAATACATCGTTCCCCAATATTCTATATCGGGTTCAATGCATTCGTATTGAAATCAAAACTCAAATTTATCCTAAATACCATTCAATATGAATGGCTATAAGTTAAATTTCTTTCAACAGCAAGGGCTAAGGGTGGTTATACTTACTAATGCAATTTAAATGGTTCTTTCAGCAGGGGGGCTGATTATTGTTTATACTATTTGATTCCGTCACACACTGCCGATTTCATAAAATGATATGATCCTGAAATGATGTTTTGTGTTTAACTACTCCACAAGTCGGGTTTTTACCGCACCATATATCGTGCCTGTTCCAAGTCAACCTTGCCACACATTGTGACTGCTCTCAGTAGGATTTCAACCGCACAATATGTTGTGCCTGTTCCAAAATCAACTTTAACCGGACCTCATGGCGCGTCTGTTCTGAATCAGTTTTCAACTGGACCACATATTGTGCCTGTTCATTAATATCACAGCATGTTGGGCCTGTTCCAAGGCGGATTGTGACTGCACCATTTGTTTGGTTTGTTCCAAGTCAGATTTCAACCACACCACATTTTGTGCCTGTTCCAAATCGGGCTATAATTGCATCACATGTTGTGCCTGTTCAAAACCCGATTTTAACCACTTTGTATGTTGTTTCTATGCCAAGTGTTTTTTAACCGGAACACATGTTGTGCTTGTTCTTAATCGGTATTTAATCACACATGTTTTGCCTGCCTCAAGTCGGTTTTGAATCGCAAAACATGTTGTGCCTTTTCCAAATCGGGCTTTAATCGCACCACATGTTGTGCAGGTTCCAAACTGGACTTTTGTTTTCATACATGTTTAAAAACTTCATTGGCACACATCTTAACCCGACAAAAAACTATCAAATCAAAGATAACACAGGAATTTCTTATCTTTAGTAATAATTTTAATCGTTATATTTTTACCTCTTTCGTTAATTTGAATTAAAAAAAATCAAATCTTGATATTTGAATTGGCATCATTGTCCAATTTTCCCCACTGAAAAAATACTTGTGTGACTTTAATTGAACATCTACTCCAAAATCTGCATATAATAATAACTTTTTCCCACTATTGTGTTATTGTTAAGTGGTCAAATTTAAGCTATGCTCATTTATTTGTTCTTATATTCTTTGTCTATATGCCATTTTGTGTTTTTGAATCAGCTACATGTATTTATTATATAGTGGTTAAGATTATATTACCAAGTTTACTGATGTTCCCGAAATTTGACGTTTTTTATTATTATGTCTGGTTTGTCAATATAATGGAATTCTGTTCGACTGTCTGAGCCAGCTATAATACCAGGATTAATCCAACGCTTTCTACATAAGAAATTGCCTGTACCAAGTGAAAAATATGACAGTTGTTTCCATTCGATAGATGCGTTTGAGCTTTTGATCTTGTCATTGTATGAAGGACTTTCCGTATGAATTTTCCTTGAAGATCGGTACTTTTGTTATTTATCGTTTTCTTGATATGGATTATGTTTTTCTGAAATTTGGAAATTGATGTTTTCTGAAATTGTTTTACATTTCAAAGCAGTATAATACTAATACTTTAATAATTCATCTTTTTTTTTTTATTTACTTTGTATTTACATTGTATCATAGCTCAAATTCATTCGTTCATTGTGTGCTCATTTGTTTCTAAGTTATTTGATTAAGTAAAGTAAATCCATTCCAATTGAAATTTTAAAGTGTGTCTTTCTATGTTATTATGTTACACTATTATTTCAGATAAGGGAGAAGGTTTGGTTCCATTAAAAGTTTAATCCTGCTGCAATTGTTTGGACCTTTTGTGGGGCCCTTTATATCTTGCTGTTTGGTCTGAGACAGGGCTCCGTGGTAATGACCGTACCTTGACTTTAAATGGTTTGCTTTTATAAATTCTGACTTATTTGGAGAATTGTTTAATTACCACTCATACTACATCTTCATATATCTAAAAATATAAGTCTTGTCTACAGAATTTTAATAGTATTTTTATTAATTTGGCGGTGGAATTTTTTCCTGTGTTGTGGCTTCATCAACTGGAAGAGGAGTGATTTCTGGAGTCATAGAATCTGTTACGCTTACCATCTGGGTATCTATTGATGTTACACCTAAATACACAAACTTTACATTCAAAAAAAATTACTTCAATACCGTGAATACTTGAACAAGGATAATGGTCATGTACATATATAATTCCATTATACTGAAGTGAAATATTCCGGTAAGTCGATCAATTTGAATGGTTACATGATCAGGGAATATCAGCCTTTATCCTTGTAAAGAAAAAAAAAGATAAAATGATAATTAGTGTTTAAATCATGACAAATTAAGTATATTATAATTGTTATTTGGGCTTCACAGGGGATATTGGCTTATAATGACTTTCACAGATGATATTGGATATGATTTTTAAGTCCTCTTCTCTTTTAATGAATGTGATCTACCCTATTAGACTATTTACCGAGTTTGTAATAACATGAGCAACACGACGGGTGCCACATGTGGAGCAGGATCTGTTTACCCTTCCGATACACCTGAGATCATCCCCACATTTTTGTGGGTTTCGTGTTGCTTAGTCTTTAGTTTTCTATGTTGTGGCCTGTGAACTAATATTTGTCTGTTTGTCATTTTCATTTTTAGCCATAGTGTTGTTTTTCGATCTATAAGTTTGACTATCCCTCTGGTATTCTACGCGCTCCTTCCATGCCCTATATCTCCGACATCTAGCAGCTCAGGAGATATTAGTATGAGCTCATATCTCTTTGTGAATATCCCGAATAATACTATGATATTACACGCACTAGAGCCGATCTATTGGTTTATGTTCCATGTTATTTTGTTGTTATGTTGTTATTTGTTTGCCTAATTGGTTTCGTGTATAAATGTTTCAACGTTAACACCCTTTCACCACGCATATTCCATGTATTCATCTCTGACTTTTAACATTGACGTATTGTTTCAAAGAATGATATCCGATGTTGAGTGTTTTATGAGAAAGAGAAAATTAATCTGTTTATACAAGTTTATAAACAGAATGGTCAGTTTCTGATAGAGTTAATGTCCGGATTCTTACAATCTTATCTAAAACAAACTCGATTTTTTTCAATTGCGAACTGATACAGTCATGAATTGCACAATGAGCCTGTTATGTCCCATAGGTCTAGTAAGTGATTATCCGTTAATGTTATATACCACCGATACAAAAATAAAGGAAACAGTAGTATACCGCTGTTCGAAATTCATAAATCGATATAGAAAATAAAAATCCGGATTACAAACTAAAACTGAGGGGAAAACACGTGTATTGCAAAAGAAAATCCAATCAATGTATTTAAGATAAAGATAAATAATAGAAATGATGAGCTATTACATGATTATACTATAAAGATAAACGTTGTACAGACAATTGATTCAGTATCAACAAACCACGAGGTCCGCTGAAGATAATTGATGATTGATTGTTTAAATGCTACACATATATTTTCATATCTGGAATCTCGAAACATTTTCTTATTAAATATTTTTTTTTTTTTTTTTTATTTCAAATAGCTTTCACCACGTTTATATATTCGCTGAACATATTACCCGCCTGCGTGTTCTGGGTTCTCAATGTGTTGAGGACCGAACAGTAGTCTTTGGCTGTTTTAATCTCTTTCACACAGTCGTTTCTCAATTTTATGCAGTGAGTAGGAAGACGCTTATAAATTTGAACCTTAAAATTCTTAATGTGTTGGTAAATGTATGCCTAAATGAAACCATATTTTATCATTACGCTAAAATAGCCTGCAATGTTGTTCCTCACTGAAACAATCAACAGAAGAGACGTCCGGACTTTTTTCATGAGTGATAATTCCCTTCTCTTTAGAAAAACACATGTACCATCATGTAAACGTAATGCAGAGGAACCATAATTAAAATGGGATTATCTATCTTTTAACAGCTAAATTTGAACTGAGAAATAGTTTTAATATAATATAATGATACACAAATTAGAAGATGTGATATGATTGCCAAACCGACAATTCTCCGCAAGTGCCGAAATGACACAGAAAACTATAAGTCGTGGAAAAAACCTTAAACAATGCGCAAAACCCATAAAGCAACTTAAGCTATAAAAGGTTCAAAAATAACAAATGAAAAACAATTTAAACGAGAAAACAAAACGGCCTTACTTATTTTCAAAATAAGGAACGAAAATAAATGCGATACACATCAGCAAACGACAACAACTGAATTGCATGCTCCTGACTTAAATGTCTCCGAAGTATGTCTGACAGATGCAACACGTAAGTCAAATATAACTATTGTAAAAAGCCCGTTCTTTTCTATTGTGTCTTGTTTTGTTTAATTATATTTATGTTTAAAGAAACATAATTACATTTGTCCTATCATGATTTTCTTGATAGAGGTTTGCTGCTCACAAGGACGCTATTAGACCAAGAATTCCAAATGGTGAAGTTGAAATCATCCCTTCTTAAATTTTACGGACGCCATCACGAGTTGGTTTACCATTATGGAATAACCGTTTCACAAATGATATCGGATATGTTCCATTACGTCGTAACTACAATCCCCTTCCCTTTCATGAATATGACCTACCGAATTAGACTATATACCGGATTTGTAATCACATAAGCAACACGACGGTTGCCACATGTGGAGCAGGATCTGCTTACCCTTCCGGAGCACCTGAGATCACCCCTAGTTTTTGGTGGGGTTCGTGTTGTTTATTCTTTAGTTTTCTATTTTGTGTCGTGTGTACTATTGTTTTTCTGTTTGTCATTTTCATTTGTAGCCATGGCGTTGTCAGTTTGTTTTAGATTTACGAGTTTGAATGTCCCTTTGGTATCTTTCGTCCCCCCTTTTGTAGTATATCAAATAATTTCTTTTTCAGCAATTATGTCATTTAATAATTTACCTTCAGCCAAAGGTACCTGTAACGAAAATCCATATGAAGTTATCATGTTACAAAAATGTTGTCTCTTCAGTCATTTAGTCATAGTAATAGTAAGAAATTATATGCCTGGTATCTTTGATCCTTTAAATAATCTACATCAAAGAATGATCATACACGAATCTACAGGACAATCTTAGATTTATATAGCATTCATTATAACGTTTACATTAGTAAACCATTTTAATTTCTTTGGGCAGAATTACTTTACACAAAAGGTGTAATTTAAACCACTGTCAACAAACAATCACACACAAAAATGATATAGGAACTCTTGCAATTGCAGTGTTTGCTTGCTTACAAATTACATGAACCGCCGAGCACCTATTGGAATTATTGCAAATTTAATTATACTAAATTGAATAATATTTACCGTCAACGGCATCATCGTTTGTGGTATCGTTCCCGGTGTCGTTCGTGGTGCATTCTGGGATTGCAGGAAAAGATTCGTCATACTTTTCCGCGATACAATTGGCAGCAACCAAATTATCAGCACTGCTAACAAAGATAGGTATTACATAGTTTTTATAAACTTTCTTGAATTGTATTGAAAAAAATAAGTATCGGTCCAAAAACATACGAGTATAAGACCACTAAAAATATGTATACACTATCATTGAACTCTTCTAAGGTATTTTCGAGTAGGTGAAGATCATAGAAATTGACAAAATCAAGCATACGACTTGATCAACCAATGAACAAATGAAAAAAAACAACCAGCTGTCAAGTGTTATACCACATTAAATAGAAGGGCGAACGATACCAGAGAGACATTCAAATTCATAGATCGAAACTGACAACACCATGATTAAAAAAGAAAAAGACAAACAAAAAAAATGATAGTACACAAGACACAACATAGAAAACTAAAGACTTAACAACACGAACGCCATCAAACACTGGTCAGGAGTGATATCAGGCGCTCTGGAAGGTTACGCACAGCCTGCCTGACATGTGGCAAACATGTAGCAAAACCCATACTGCATATTAAGCCATAAAACAGCACGACATAACAAATTAACCGATACTAGTATTATACTGTTTATATGGAACTTTTGTACGTCATGAACTCTACTTCAGAACAATAAAAGCTAGTTGATATCAAAATAGAATGGAGGAAATTAATGCTCATACGGATACCAAAAACATCAATGTCGAAAACACACATTATATATAGAAACTTATCAGCCTAAATCTCATCACACGTCAAGGAGTAAAATCATGCTAATTTACCTTTTTTAAACGGAAGAATACCCTTTTTAATTTAATGTTAAAAGGAACAGCTAGTGTTTTATACTTGACTTTATCCTGAGGGCATGAACTTTAATTTGGAAAAAATGATCAATTCAACTTCATGAACTTTCTTGTGTATGGTCAAACGTCTACCTCTGCGTTGTCGCTCATAATGACCACAACCCTTTACGCGAATACCTGACTAATATATATATTTAAATGAAATGCATTGTTTTTTTTATTTTTATTTTCTCTAATTAAAACTTAATACCAATTTTTTAGATTAAATCCAAATAAAGAGGTACATTCTTCCCAACATATTTTAGTACATACAAGGAAATATCATTCACTTTTGTTTCATACCTGTACGTCAAACAGTTCCATTACCTTTAAAAAAAATCAATAGTCCCACAACGGTCCGTTTTTTTTTCTGTGTTTGTTAATGACATCATCGAATGCAACTTTGCATACACAAACTTAGTGTAATCTGTATGTGGTTGTTTTTTTGTGAGTACAGGTTGATGGGCTATATTAATGTGTTACGGCTTCTGTTCTCTGTAAGAGACAATGTTTTGAACTGCTCCTGACACACCCACCGAATTACGGTATCAATACTTTACTTTTGTTGAAAAACATGGTCTTTAAATTCCGTGGATTATTGTATGATATCAATAATCGTGTATTTCCTGACTTCAAGTGATATACGACTAAAATGTTCCACGGAGTAAAAAGAAAATAAAGACTGTATGCAGATTTTGACAAAGCCACGAAATCAGAAATATACGAAAATACAATCTTACAGTATCTACGAAAATAGGTTCCAGCAAATATAGATGAATATACATTATACAATTCATGCTACTCGTGTTGTCTAATATAAATGTTGTTTTGTGAACACGCTGTGTTTCAATAGTTGCATAATTTACATGACTCTTTATGTTTGACTTATTTAAGTGCTATAGTAACCTATGCATAATCTTTTATTGGCCATCATGTTGATATGTTTACCTAGTATGTCTGTTTATTTTGTTTTTATACCGTTGTCAATACAATGGAATTGTATGCGATTGTCATACAAGTGAGAGGTTTACTTATTTAATCCAACGTTTTCTACATTAGAATATGCATGTACTGAGAAATATGAGAGTTGTTATTCATTCATTTGATGTTTAAGTTAAGTGCTTAAAATTTTGCCATTTGTTTAAACATGTTAAAACAATTTGATATATATATATGCATAACTTTTATATTTCAAATACAACTTCCTGATTTGTATGGTTTATTGGTATTTATAAAAAGAACAGCATAAATAATAAATAATAAACTTACACCAGATCATAGCTGGATAGACAGAGCGAAATGATAAATCTGTTTTCTCATTTTCCAAAATCAATATAAAGGTTGGTTGTTCATTTTCTCCCGACATATTATGAAATTGGATGTTCCGTCTGAAAATTAAAAAGAACTGACAGAATTGATATTGTTTCATATTTTTGTAAGATGCACAATATGTTTTTGAAGTTGCATAAGTTTCAGCTTTTATATAACACATTGTCTGACAATAGTTCAGACGTAAATGGTTTGTTTGAATATAATTACCAGAGAGAGAAAAACGAAGAAGGGGTTTCCTCAAACAATACCTTTGTTATCAAAAGATTAAATCAGAAAATTATATATTCAATATTTTACTTACCACTAGGTGTAATTAGTCATTATACATTAATCTGACAATATCTGGATATATTTGTAAATATTTCTACAAATAATAAAAGTACAGTCATGATTGGTTTGTAAATATTCTTCCTCAGGGTGTATACCACAAAATATGATAACATGTATTTGTACTACTATAAATAATGTTGTCAAGGCAAACAACATTGATAAATATGTAAATAAAGTTTTCATAGATAACTACCTTCGGTAAAAACTTATGGTATACTACTATGATAACATAAGCAGAGTGGTCAGTATTATAATTTTGAAATGATTTATATCATACCCTTCATGTTTTCACAATTAAGTATAAAGCAAATTATGTAACAAAAAAAAACTTTGGTTCGAACTCACGCAGGTATCGTTCATTTGAATGGATTCAGCTATTTTATTTAAAAATAAAAAAGAAGATGTTGTGTGATTTCTAATGATCAAACTCTCCACAAGAGACCAAAATGACACAGAAATTAGCAACTATAGGTCACCGTACTACCTTCAACAATGAGCAAAGCCAATGCCGCATAGTCACCTACAAAAGAATCCGAAATGCCAATGTAAAACAATTCAAACGAGAAAAGTAATGGCCTTATTTATATTAACAAAAATTAACGAAAAACAAATATGTAACACTTAAACAAACGACAACCACTAAATTACAGGCTCTTGACTTGGAACAGGCACATAACCCATTTTAGACTAATAGTTCCTCAAGTTGATTGTAAATATTTTTTACTCTCAACTTTTTATGTTTAAAGTGCACTGACCCAGTCAGTCAATTAACCGTTTGTTTCGTATCTAAATTTGATATAACCGGGTTTATTATCATGTTGACTGTTTTACTCAACTGTACATTCCTAAATTGAATACTACGGAAAAGTTTATTTAGAGGAAACAACATTTTTACGAACAAACTCATCAAGGATACCAGGATTGAAATTGTGAACGCTTTGTGTTTGCAAAAGACTCATTAGTGACAAAAACAAATAATAAAAAAGTACGAATATGAAAAGCAAACTTCCTTAACAGTTTTGCCAATAACAGCTAACGTTATATATTCCTGGGGTAGAACATCCTTCTTATCACTTTCGAAAAATTCAAATTTTGGAAAAAGTTAATCCCTAATCATTGCCATAAGCATCATTCATGTCAGCACAGAAGCATTAATTAAAATAAATCATTGCAACTTCTGTCCAGCCAATTTTATAGTTCTAAATCGTTACAAGATACAATATGTTCACCTTACCACTTGCGTTTGAACTCATATATCCCAACTGTCAATGAATATATCATTAACTTTCTAACTGTCAACTTCCCATTTGTTAGCAGTAAATTATTCTCTGTTTCGTCGTTAGGTGATTTCTTATCTCAGTTACTGCATTACTCTTGTGCATCTTCACATTTGACAGTCTTCATAAATAGGAATGTGTATTAAATTTCAATCATAGTACTTATAACGAGTTTCCTTACATAAGAATATGACTTTAATTTTTCCTATAGTAAGAATTCTTCTTCGTCAAAATTATCTCCCAATTAAGCCAGCTTATTTTTACAAGCGTACAAATGGAAGCCACTGTCCCGCGTCAAAATTACATCTTGAAAATCTATAAAATCATCTACATAACTCCATAACGATTCTTTAATTTAAATTGTATTTTAAACGAAATGTGTATCTAATAGCTATTAAACATCATTTAATGTACTGTTCTATTCTACATTTAATCAATTTAGAACTATTTCCTGGTCGGTTGAATGTTCATATAATTTTTAAAAAAAATCTAATTAAACATTTCGTGGAAGAGCAGACACATAAAATTCATTAGAAAGGTATCTCACTTGACCAATATATTCAATTTATTAGAACTGTGAATTTGTAATGTTATTAAATCAACATGTAGCCTTACAAAAGATTTAAAAGATATAAAAAAAAATAGAAGCGAGACGAAGTATCAAATGTATCTGCTTTATAAATATTTGTTGTTATTTTTGTCGGCGGATTTTAGATTATGCACAACAATGACCCACTTGTATTTGCACCTACCAATATGTCTACAATTTAGTTTAAAATCTTGCAAAAATAACACAGTGATAATTTGTATACATGTATATGGGCTAAATATTCATTGAACGATAGACAAAACCAAAGGGGAAATAATGAATAACACCAAGAAACAGAAACATCACTGAAGGCTCTCAATTGATAAATATTTACCAACACCATCCACAAATCATTATACACAATCCAATCAAATTGAACTTGCAAGTAAGAGTTAGCAAGCAGGTTGAATCCACAATGTTCTATATAAGAAAATGCATTTGCAAAGTCAGGAAAATAACATTTGTTTTTCATTCGTTTTATTTCTTTGAGGTTTCGATTATGCCGTTTTTTATGAAATTTTCCGTTTTTAATTTTCTTTGGAGTTTTTCTTTTTCTTTTTTTTTTTTTTAATTATTTTACTTTTTATATTAAAAAATATGTCAAAAATTTAAAATAATACAATTGAGTTACAGTTTGCAATTCAAATATTATTAAGTGTTGCATTTAGTTAGTAAGATATACGCAACCTTAACAGAAAATTAAGAACTTTAAGACTTTTTATCATCATATCGTGTGAGAACTACTTTTTTTTTACATTACGATAACTTTAAAATCTAGCTGCGGAACCGTAGCTCTTAGGTCCTTATGTTATTTTTTTACTATTTGTGGATGGTGCACAAATAATAAAAAAATAAGTTAAAAACCTAAGAGCTACGGTTCCGCAGCTATTTAAAATCATGATCATTCCTTAAATTCGAAAATGTATATACACATTCTGCTATATCTTTCATAAATGGTTTTTAAATGACAGGTTTTAATTTTATAAGAACTAGGTTAACCGTGATTATTGGTTTCATATTCCAAGATGGAGGTTACAATTATTAATAACATTAAAATGATTAAATGCAAAAGGAAAACGTGACTAATTTTTCAATTAAAACATTCAGTGCAAAAAAATAAAAGTTTGAATTGTTTATTGTTTTTTTTACATCAACAATGAAAAAAGAGGAAATACTGCATTCAATAAATTTATAAAAGGAAATATTTCAATACAATGGAAAAGGAAACATTTTTTATCACAGTCGGCTTGAAGTTAATATAATTCAGAATAGTTCTATCGCTCCTTCTACGACGTAAGGTAAATAGATTATACATCGTATTACATTATCTAAAGTTGAGGATCTGGTCAATCGAAGGTAAAAACTTATTTAATGGCATATTTTATAATGTAATGATTGCTGTTTTAATTGTTTGATATTATCCTTCTTATATAAATTCATGTCTTTTAAGAACGAAAGTATTAATTTATCCTTTACATTTAAGGAATTATAAAATAATTGTCTTTTCATGCAACACCATGTATTGGATTGTATGATTTATTTCTTTAAATTAATCAATTTACTCAATCGTTTTATGAATGCCAAATAAGGAAATAATGTTGCAATTATTATTAAACCGTTTAATTCAAAACTTGTATATGTTTTGGAGTTTAGTATAACTTCTATTTTCACTGAATTGTTACACATTTGTTAGGGGCCTGCTGAGGCCCACCTCCAGATGCTGGATTTTCGCGCTGCGTTTAAGACCCATTTTTGACCTTCGGCTGTCGTCTGCTGTTTGGTCTTGTTGCTGTCTCTTTGACATATTTGCCATTTCCATTCTCAATTTAAGTGTAACATGCTATTGTTTCATTTTCATGAAATACATGTATCAGATTGCTTAATGAGGAATATAGAATTTTTTATTTATTTTATAAATGAGAAGCTGATATTTTGGGCCTTTATAATATCAGTCACACTCTTTTCATGAACTTGTAAGAGTTTAGGAATTGTATATTTAGATATCACTATACATCATGTCAAAATGACATATTTTGATTGGTTGATCCAAGGGGGACAATTTATTTGTCTCATGGAGAGAAAAGAAGTAAAATCACAAAACTGCTAAACTTCGTGGAGAACCCAGATTGGAAAGTCATCAATCGAACGGCAAAATCAAAAGCCAAAAACACATCAAACAACCGCCACACTCCAAACCCGGCACAGACACCCACCCATGTAGAAAATGTGACAACAGAACATTCAGTATAATGATTTAAATAACCAGTTCTAGGGCGGTTATAGAGAACATCGTTTTCTCTCCGAAAGTCTTTGTCAAACTGTGCTGTACCTCAGTTGACAATGGGTTTTTTTCTGAATTACTATCTGCTATATCACCTTCTCATCTATGTGTTATCTATTTATTACCTCATTACAGGAATCCTTAAACCTTTAAAATTAAAGAAAAAACTGTAAGCATTCTAAATTGTCCTGTTTTGAGATCAGTTAGCGTTAACCATAAGATAAACACAGCACTTATACTCGTACCAATTATCTTAACTTCTGCATATGGATACTGTTAAATACCAGGCACCACTTATACTATGAAGTTTTTGTTTGCGCATAACAGCATACATGTATGTCTTCAAACTCGAAGCATATATCTGGGTAAAGTCATCGTACATGATAAATTTGATACAGCATGTACAATATCTTGTGTTCAAATTTGTTTTTCATTTAAAAAACATTATATCATTATCACTTTTGATTATAACTTTTATTATGTTAAATATAATTGTTGTGTTATATTTTCAGATCCATTGCTGTTTAAATATCGAATTATGAAGATATCCAAATTACACAAGGTCGCAGTCTATTTCATTTACTGCAACTTGATTGTATATACAACGAAACTTACAGGGAATACCTGTATATTTGATCCGCGATGTAAATGTTTCAATTCAAATCTGAGAGTTTCTTGTATTAATAAAAACATCAATGGTAACAACATCCCTCATTTTTCAAGAAATGTACAAAATATTTCACTTTGTTTTAATTTGATTGAAATAATTCCGCGAACAACATTCAATCATATGAGAAATCTATCTGAGTTAGATTTATCTTCTAATAGACTTATATATCTAGAAGAAGGAACTTTTGATGGATTATCAAGACTGCAAACTTTATCTATAAAAGGGAATTATTTGAACTACAGTTTTCCAATACCAAATAAAATTTTCAAGCCACTGGTTTCGTTAAAAAGTTTGAATGTGGCGTATAATGTTTTGGTTGAACACAGGAACACATTTCCTACCTTTCCAAGCGAATTACTATCATCTCTAGGTCGATTAGAGAGAATAGAAGTAGATGCAATACAGCCAGATGTAATTGAATTGTTTAAATTTCCAGACATATATAGATCTTTAACGCATCTTAACCGTTTGAAATTAGGTATTTGTCGTTTGCCTTTTGTTAACCACTTTACGTTTTTCAATCTCCCCAATCTCGAGTATTTAGATATGCATAACTGTCGGACGCAAAGATATGAAAGTTCGACCTTGCGAAATATGAAAAAGCTGAAATACCTAGACATTTCACAAAATAATCTAACTTTTGAGTGCCTACGGAATTTAATGACTGATTTGTTTATTACCGAAAGACTGCAGATTCTGAAAATGACGGATTCCTTTCCCTCTCTTTATATATTTTTGCCACAATATTTTGCTTATTTTTTAAAAAGAACAAAAATAATGGAAATTTATGTAAATAATAACAGTTTTGTAGAAGCTATTGGTAACGATAATTATTTCATGTTGCCTCCTACATTGAAAGTGTGCGATTTTGCAAATAACAAACTTTCGAAGTTCTATTTCGGAATGCCTAACTTGTTGATATTAATCTTACGGAATAACAGACTAGGTGAATATCTTTCATCAGGAAGATATACTAACTCTACTAAGATTGAACTGACAAAAGTTGATTTATCCTTCAATTTTATTCAAGATTTATCATTTGACACATTTCACGGACATGTTCATGCAGTAAAAATAAATCTGAGCCACAACACGTTAACTGATATTACTTTTGATCTTTCTCATCTAGTCAGTTTAAAAAGATTGGATTTATCATATAACAACATCAGTGGAATATCTTCACAAACATCTATGAATACTTTACACAAACTCTTCAAAACATCCAAGTTGGAAATTGATCTTTCAAATAACTTATTAAAATGTAGCTGTCAAAACCTGAAGTTCTTACAATGGATGGACGCAAATTTAAATTTGTTCATAAACACGGATAAATACACTTGCCGGTTAGATAATAATAATAAAGTTCAATTGACAAATGTAAATACAATTGTAAAACAACTTGAAAAGGAATGCAGTTCGAATATCACATTAACTATTTGCATAGCAGTGGGGATAATTACAGCTTTAATTATCCTTTTTGCTGGATCGCTGTTCAGATTTCGATGGAGGCTTAGGTATTTGTATTATATGACGAGACATAAATACAATGTTTTCAAAAGTATTCAATCTAGCACTACTTACAAATACGATGCGTTCATATCATATGCAACTGACGAAACCGATTTCATTGTGAACGAAGTTATACCAAACTTGGAACGTGATGAAAGTATGAAACTCTGTGTAAATCATCGGAACTTTGTTCCTGGAGAAGACATTACACAAAATATTACCAACGGAATTCACCAAAGTAGGAGAACAATATGCATATTAACGAGATCATTTCTAGATTCATACTATTGCATGTTTGAATTCAACATGGCAAGAATGGAGAGCATATATTCGAGAGATGGTCAAAATATTCTCTTTCTGGTCTTCTATGAACAACTGCGTCCAAATGATCTACCGTTAGTCATTCTTGAGTTGGTTCAGAAGCAATCTTACATCGAGTACCCAAATGATGAACAAGGGAATGATGTATTCTGGGCGAAAATGAAAGAAACTTTAGTTCAATGTAGATAATCTTTTCTAAAATATTGACAGGAGCGGTGAATTACCAAGACAACTTGAAGCTTCCATCGGACAACCCTATTATTCCTCGGTGAGAAACTTTTGTCTTGCCTCAATAAACTCGAGTTAACGAGTATGAAATAACTAAATGTCAGATAAACAAAATAAATATGGCAACGGCCAGGTTAGAATCCCATCAGGAGTCGAAGAAGCAAGATTAAACAAGTCAATCTAGTGGAAAGGATATATATTGTAAACGGCCCTTTTCGGGGTCCTCTATATTTTACAAAAGATCCAGCTTTTTTGTACAAAAATGTTAAACAAAAAAAATGAAAATGGTTTTCTAACGTAAGTGTTTCATGTGTTTTGACAATTTTTTACAATTTCTTACATTTTATTGTTTAATTTGTTATAATAAAACACTTATGGTCCATTTAGTCAAAATTGTCAACACATGTAAGATAAGGGTTATTCCACGTGGAATAAGCCGTATTTTGGTTGACAATTTTGAATATTCACCCCCCAAGCTGGCCATATTTGTATATTATTATATTTTATATGATATATGTACTCTCTGAATCCATCTGAAGAAAAACTATATATTAAATGTAATCTCTAATTATATTTGTATAGCCATTGCTTAGCAATATACAAGTTTACTTTCCGCTATATATATGATGTTCTCTCACTCAATAGTTGAAAATGTGATTACTATTTGAACGCATCCATCGGACTAGAGATAAAGGATACAACAGATAGAGTTAAGTTTGTCCATATCTTGAATTGACTTACATTTAGAAATTGAAAATATGGGTCGGTTGAAAGCAAAAACATTACGACAAAACATATGATTTCAGCTTCTCAATAATGAACTTTCTATTTCTATGAAGTAACATTTCAGCAGCGCCTGCATAGGGAGTAAATATCTCCCAATTGATACGATATTTTCGGACTTGAAATTCCTTGAAAGAGGGTTGCTTCTCAAAGGAAAGCTTTTAAATTAAGAGTTCCAAATGGTGAGGTTGGAATCATCCCTTCGTAACTTTTACAGACGCTATCACTAGTTGGTTGGCCGTTATGAATTACTGTTTCATAGATGATAACGGATATTGTTCTTTTTTTCGTAACTACAATAACCTTCCCTGTTCACGAATGTGACCAATCTAATTAAACTAGTTACCGGGTGTGTAACAACATGAGCACCACGACAGGTGCCACATGTGGGACAGAATCTGCTTCACCTTCCGGATCACCAGAGAGCACCCCAATTGTCGGTGGGGTTCGTGTTGCTTAGTCTTTAGTTTGCTATGTTGTGTCTTTTGTACTATCATTTATTTGTTTGTCTTTTCATTTTTTATCCATGGCGTTGTCAGTTTATTTTTTATCTGTGCGTTTGACTGTCCTTCTGGTATCACCAAACACTTTTTCCGTATTATTTATATCTTCACGTGGAATTGCTTTCACTAATTTTTCTAGATTTGTACATCTAAATTTCATGTTATCTACACATTTCAAATGTTGGTACAGTGGTTTCTCCTAACCATTCTCTTTTCATGTGTAATCACTCACTTGAATTCTTCTGACGGATGCAATGTTTTTGTATCTGTATTTATAATACAAGTAAATAGTTATCAAAGGTACCAGGATTATAAATTAGTACGCCACACGCGCGTTTTGTTTACATTAGACTTATTAGTAACGCTATTATCAAAATATTAATAAAGCCAAACAGGTACGAAGTTAATGAGCATTGAGGATCCACAATACCAAAAAGTTGTGCCAAATACGGCTAAGATAATATATTCCTGGGATAAGAAAATCTTTAGCATGCTTATTTTTTCGAAAAAAAGAAAAGTTTTGTAAACAGGAAATTTATAAAAATGACCACATAATTGATATTCATGTCAACGCCGGAGCGCTGACTACTGGGCTGGTATTGGTCCTTCTGTTAATCTCAAATTTTCAATGAACAGATGACTGTCATATCCAGTTAGATTATGTAAATAAAAGGGAAACACTGAATTATACATTTTGTATTTACCAGTGTAGTGACAGTGATATCTAACAATGTCATCCTCTAATGCCTCATTCCCAATCCAACACATTGTTGCAGTTTTGTAATCACTTTTATACTCCGTCGTCATTACAATCAGGTGATTGAAGTCGTTGTAGTAGTAAATGGCTTTGATTTCTTTCAACAAAAATCTGCGCAAATCTGCTTCTTTTTTCATGGTGTAAAGTACTGGCAAAGACACTGTCATTCAAACCTTTGATGTAATAACCCAATCCCGATGGTATATACTTTTGTTACACTTTATTGTGTGGTTTGTCTGCCATAGTTTCCTCTGATTTGGATTCTACTTTTCAGTATAGCACTTAAATGCCTAAACCACAAAAGGAACTTTAATATGGTGGTTCTCAAAGCTTCGATAGGCTCCTTTATCAGGCATCAAATCTTAACTGATATGTGTTTACACATTACTCTTTATGTTTCTTCAATGCGTCTTTTGCTATGACGGTGATTTAAGCACCTCGTGTTACCTTCAGAAAGATTTTGATTTCCATTCCAGCATCTGATGTCATTTTCTTGTCAATACACCTAAAGGGTTTATGCAACCGAATAATGGACTTTTGATCTTTCTTTATTTTCGTACCTATATATGTTGAATAAAATTTAGTTCGTCGTACGTTCATGAATATTCATGACATGTGACCATTTGTCCGCACTTAAAACCCGTGCGGTCACCTTTCTGACCATCGACTCTCGCTATAACCTCAAGAAGACACGTGTATTAATGGATGATTAATTGTGAATTTGTAATTGGAATTATGATATTATGATATTATTGTTATTCTGTTTGTATTTGATACATACATTGATGTATTATATAGAATTAAAGGTTATTGCGAGAAGCACACCTATATTATGTTGTTTGTTCTTTGTAAGGCCATAGAATATAATTACTTTATATTCGGACGAACGTGGTGAGGGAGAATATTACAGTTGAATTGTTTTAATACCTTTCGACCCATGTGGTTTCGCCTCGATCATGATTTTATTTTCGTCGCTAGTTTAGGAATATGATTAAATGTATGTTCAGTCTTCTTTTCAACCAAAACGTCTTTTAAGGCCAGCACGTCTAGCCTTACTTCTTAACTGCTGTACCGTCATTTTACTCAACACTCTTACTTCTATAAAAAAAACCACCTAAAGTTCTGTGTGACAAAACTGTCACTAGGGATTAAGATGTTTGGTTTAAACTGGTTGGAACCGGATTCTTACTCATTCTATAAATAGATTATGGCCTACTGGTCATATATTTTTGGAGAAAATCATCGAATGTGAAAGTGTGGCAGAACCGTCTCTTCAACTTACCAAGGAAACAAAATGAAAACCACTGTCATATTTCAAAATTGGTAATATCATTTTCTGATGAACATTTTTGGTTAAACATGCTAGATAAACCTACAATTTATTGTGACAGGTGTTTACAGTTGAACGTGTTGGAAGGGAAATTATTGTTTTTTTTTTTTTATAAAATTATACGGAAATTATCGCAAATAATTGAATTCAATGAGGAAATTATTGTTTTACATAAGGTCGTTCAAGTTATACAAAAATGATTCATAAATTGCTGCATACATTTGTATATGAAAAGCACAAAATGATACAGACTGAAACATGGTCTTTTCCCCTTCATTTGGCAATTTGATTTCAATTGCTCTCTTGTATTTTTTAGGACAGAGAAGTTCAACAAGGAAATAACAAATGTCTACATCATTGAAAAGAGTAGAACAAGATGCACCGCATTACTGATGCCATGGTTGTTTACAATGGTCACGTTGTCCATAAATGTTGATCAAAGGTCAACGATTAAATCTAAGACTAAACCACCCTATTATACATGCGTTACGTATACCAACCATTTCGTCAAATGCATAAAACACCAGTATAATCTATCGAAGTTCCTTCATTAATACCAACGATGGTTGTTGCTATAATTGATGATTGGTAAATTCATTCAAAAGATAATTGCAATTCAGAAAAATTAACCAAAATTTCCACGTGTTTTAAACAATCAGCAACCCCATCACAGTAGCTATGATTGTGCTACTCTTTTTTAAGATAAATCGTTTATCCAGGGTAAAGATGTTTTGAGAAAAACAGATATTTTCAAGATGTACTACTGTTGTAGTTGTCCTTGCTTTTAATCCTTTAAATCGATCTTAATTTATAAAATATTTAATGTAGGTTATACTTGTAGTTAAAATGAAAAGCATAAATAATCCAAGAATAACAATTATGGAAACATCATACAAGTAATAGACTAATTCATTGGTTTTGTATATCAAAGCAATGTCTATAAATATTAGATGAGAGATCACATGTTATGCAAGTACTTAGTTTTTATTTCAGATGGATACAGGTAGACTAATTCATTGGTTTTGTATATCAAAGCAATGTCTATAAATATTTGATGAGAGATCACATGTTATGCAAGTACTTAGTTTTTATTTCAGATGGATACAGGTAGTATATATAGTATGCGCACATTAGTTTCGCTCAATGTTTAATTTTCTTTTTAGAACACCTACATGGAAACTAAAGTTTCTTTCAGTTTTGCCCAAAACACAACATTCCCTTGTTCATCATTTGGATACTCGATATACAATTGCCTTTGAACTAACTCAAGAATGACTAATGGTAGATCTTTCGGACGCAGTTGTTCATAGAAGACAAGAAAGAGAATATTTTTATCGTCTCTGGAGTATATACTTTCCATTTTTGACATATTCAATTCAAACATGCAATAGTATGAATCAAGAAACGATTGGGTTACTATGCAGATAGTCCTCCTGCTTTGATGGATTCCATTAGTAATATTCTGTGTTATTTCTTCTCCTGGTGCAAAGTCTCGCTGATGTACACAGAGTTTCAAGTTTTCGTCACGTTCCAAGTGTGGTATAACTTCATTCACTACAAAGTCGGTTTCCTCATTTGCATATGATATGAACGCATCGTATTTGTACGTATTGCTAGATTGGATACTTTTGAAAACATTGTATTTATGTCTTGTCATATAATACAGATAACGTAGTCTCCATCGAAATCTGAACATCAACCCAGCAAAAAGAATAATACAAGCTGTAATTATCCCCATAGCAATACAAATAATTAACGTGGTGTAGGAGGCGCACTCCTTTACAAGTTGTATTACAATTGTATGTACATTTGTCAATTGAACTATATTATTATTATCAAGCTGGCATGTGTATTTATCTGTGTGAATGAGTAAATCGAAATTTGCGTCAATCCATTGTAAGAATCTCAGGTTTTGACATTTACATTTCAATAGATTATTTGATAGATCTATTTTCAGCTTTGTTGTTTTGGAGAGTTTGTGTAAAATGTCCATAGATGTTTGTGAAGATATTCCACTGATGTTGTTATATGATAAATCCAATCTTTTTAAACTGACTAGATGAGAAAGTTCGAAAGTAATATCAGTTAACTTGTTGTGACTCAGATTTATTGTTACTGCATGGACATGTCCGTGAAATATGTCAAATGATAAATCCTGTATAAGGTTGAGAGATAAATCAATTTCTATAAGTTCGATCATTGTGGAGTTAGTATATCTTTCTGATGAAAGGTATGCACCCAGCGAGTTGTTCCGTAAGTTTAAAATCGACAAGTATGGCATTCCAAAATAAAATTTAGATAGTTTGTTATTTGAAAAATCGCATACTCTTAAAGTAGCAGGCATCATGAAATACTTATCGTCACCGACAGCTTCTACAAGACTGTTATTATTTACATAAATTTCCTCTATTTTTGTTGCATATAAATTAAAAGCAAAGTACCGTGCAATAAATATATAGGCAGATGGAAAGGATTTTGTCATTTTCAAGATTCGTAAATCTTTATTGAAATACAGATCAGACATTAAATTTCTCAAACAATCGTCAGTTAAATCATTTATAGAAATGTCTAGGTATTTCAGTTTTTTTCCATTTCGTAATGCCCAACTATCATATGATTGCGTCTCACAGCTATGCATGTCGAGATACTGAAGATAGGGGAGATTAAAAAACGTTTCGTTGTTTACGTAAGGCAAGATACAAAGCCCTAATGTTAAACTTTGAAGACGCGTAAATGATCTCATTAGGTCTGGAAATTTAAACAATAGATATTTCCTTGTTGCATCTACTTTTATACTTTCTAATCGAACTAGAGGTGATAGTAAAGCGCTTGGAAAAGTGGGAAATTGTTTATATTGCCCTTCTAACAAATTGTATGCTACATCCAAATTCCTCAACGGAACCAATGGTTTGAAAATATTGGTTGGTATAGCGAAACTGTAGTTTAAATGGTTCCCTTTTATCGATAGATTCTGAAGTCTTGATAAACCATCAAAAGTTCCTTCTTCTAGATAATCAAGTATATTCCAAGATAAAATTAGCACAGATAGATTATTCATATCATTAAATGTTGTTCGTGGAATTCTTTTTATCAAATTAAACATAAGATAAATTTGTTGTACATTTCTTGGGAAGTGAGGGATGTTGTTACCAGTGATGTTTTGACGAATACAAAACACGCTTAAGTTTGAATTGAGACATTCACATCGCAGATCAAATTCACATGTATACCATGTAGGTACTGCTGTATATACAATCAAGATACTGAATACGAAATAGACTGAGCCAGTATGCAACTTGGGTATCTTCATACTTAGATTTTAAAAATTTAATGGTTCTGAAAAAATAATGAACACTCTTTTTATTAAAAGCCATAATTAAAAACGGTGATAATGTTTCTTTAAACATGAATCAAATCAATGTTATAACGGGTTGATTCTACATCAGCAGTAAACACAAAATAAACAACAGTGCTTCGAGTTATATGTTAGTTTTGTTGATAAATTACTGAAATTATATATTATTGTAATCTTAATGCCTAAAAAATTACAACCTTAGTCACAGTCGATTGTTTTACCGAAGACAGTTGACATTGAACACATTGAATTATGGACAGGTCGACTATTGGTGGATATTTTTGTGGATGTCAGTAATGAAGATAACAATTATAACCGTTCACAACTGATTCGTCTTGCATTTAATTCATAATGTCGACTAATCAAATTATCGACCCGTCATTTTTTTGGTCGGTCGACCAGTTGACATGTACAAAACTATTTTAATACCTATGCATTACTATTTTTTTCATATTGTCGAATTTGCTTGTTAACTGTTTCACCTGTCCATCTAAGGTTTCGATAAGTGGAAGAAACTCTCTACACGTGTTTGTTTCTCAATCATTCGTGTTAATGGACCGACCTATTGACGTTTACATAAAAGTTGTTAGTCAATTTACTCCTCGATTGTTATTGTTTAAAGACAAACAATTATATAAAAAAAACCATTGTATTATATCTAATGAATATAGTTTTACCTTTGATTGAACAGCTTTTCAATTCTATTTATTTTATCTCGTTTGAATGAGGCTGCTGGATGCAGCGATGAATATATTCCGATGTATATCAACTTCAAAAAGCCTTTGATACTTCCACTATCCAATGCATCGAATGAATAATTTCCTTTTTTTGTGTGTATAGAATAATAACCTTTACACTGAAAAATAATCACGTTTCCGTTTTGCACTTAGTGTTATCACCATTGTAACCTTGAAATATGAAACCAATTTTATCAGTTTATTTTGTTTTTTTAATATCATAAAAACATGTTCATTTCAGGCACTTTATGAAAGAAATAGTACAATGTGATTATTTGTGACCTACAGAAATTCATTTTAACGTTCAAATACATATAAGACCTTATAGAAATAGAGATTGCAAAGTACTCAGCTTTAAAAAAAAATGTGTATTAGCAGGAGATTTAAATGCGAGATCTGGAACTGGTGAACTTGGATTTATCAATAATGATTCACACGAGAATCTTCTACATTTATCATGTTTATATGATAATTACAACCTATATCATGATATATTAATTAGTAATATTCCCGACATGAACATATCTTCCCGCAGATAATTATTAAACGATATATGTGTGCTCACGGGTTTCTGAATCTGTAATGACAGAGGAGATTTCATTCGACCATTTAATTGCCATAATCATCAAAGGAGCAGTGTAGTTGATTAATTTATAGTATCAGAGGACCTATTACATAAAGTTGCTCTATTTAAAATTGATAACTTTTTAACTAACATTTCCGATCTCAGTCAGGTTTCTGTTATGTTATATATGGATATGAAAGTTCCAGTACTAAATACTCAGAATAAACGTTCTTAGATGATACCTCTTCAACATATTTGGAATGAGGAGTCTGCTTTAAAATTGAAAACAGCTCTGAACTTCATTGATATACAAGAAACAAAATATGTTTTTTTCAGATGACTTTTCTTTCTAAAATAAGAAATCAAAACTAATCAGATATTATATGAGGCAGCTGATAATCTTTAACACAAATAAGGCCTACACTTTACTCCTTTAATTCTAATACTAAAAATAAAATTGAAACTAAATTGGTTTGAAATTTCTTTAAATATAAATGCACAAACAATTAGTTGATAACTATTTAACAATTATGATAATGACCCTATAGTGAGAGTGAATTTCTTCAGTTATTTAAAACTTAATCGAAAAACTAGAAAAGAAATGAATATAAACAAGATCTTTTTGCACAATTATTCAACACGAGAAATACCAATAATCAGTCCAATTATTGGGCATTATTACAGTCTTTAAGTAATGCATCCTCCCCTATGGAATATACATCTAATATATCAAACTCAGATTGATAACAATATTCTAAAACGCTAAATTAAAATTCCTTGCCGATCTATAAGGAAGTAAAAGTAAACTCACAAAAATACTGAACTCCAGTGAAAATTCAAAAATGAAAGTTCCTCAACAAATAACAAAATTACAAATGAACTAACTGATTCACTTCATCGCTTATAAAAATTTATAACAAAATCGGATTTCAGAATTACATGGAATTAAAGAGAATGAAGTAGTCAAATCACTAAACCAAATATTAAATCAACCAGCTCTGACTCCATTAGATGTATGTATGTATGTTCTGTATCTCCCTCCTCTAGTAGGAGCACCACCCAGGGTTATGGTATAAAAAGGAAGACATTTAACACACTGTATCGGTACAGATTTAATGTGAGCATTTGTCTATCCAGTTTCTCAGCCTGGCCGTGACGGGTCTTACTACACGTAAGTTAACCTTCCCCAAAACAATAATTACAATGTAATAAAGCATACAAACACACCCACTCACCTGACTCGCTCATCGTAAAAAATATAAAAAAAATGCATAATATAAAAAAACATTATATTCAACATAAAGGATAAGGTCATCTAGGATGCCGCACAAATGCCAATGATAAAGGATTTCGAAAAGAAACTACCGATCCATAAGGGGAACAGCTAAAACCCTCAGACATCAAATAGATTGGTCTGATAGTTTCCCACATGGAAACTACTAATGGATCCCATCTGATTACATGTCTCAAACAAATCTGAAAAAATCTGCAGAAATCTTTCTCAACAAAAAAAAATATAATCCAAATCATAATATACGATGTAAGGATAATAATATTGTATCCATGAAATCATTTTGATAAAACACTTTCAATGATGTTGAAGGATTATCTCTGCAAAAATTTTCACGTCCGCTCTCATCGGCATGCTCGACTCGGAATTTTTAGGTACGAGATACTCATTCGCAACCATTTGTATTTGCTTCCGTGTTAAGTAACTTTTATTGCCGACTTGTTTAGCCGTTTTAAGAAAATCTTATTGCCGACTTGTTTCTTTATCATTATGAGGCTGAATTCATACAGGAACCTCAAAGGATGAAAAATAAGAAGTTATCAATATCATTTAACTTTACTTTCCGCTATAAAGATGATGTCCTCTCACTAAATAATTTAAAATTTGGTGACTATGTTGAACGCATCTATCTCATCGACTAAAGATAAAAGAAACAATAAATATAGTTAAATCTGCCTCACATCTTGACTTATATCTAGAAATTTCCATTTCTATGTAGCAACATTCCAGCAGTGCCTCCATACCGAGTTCATATCTCCAAATTGATATGATATTCCCGCGCTTGTATTTCCTTGGTAAAGGGTTGCTGCTCACAAGGAAGCTATTAAACCAAAGAGTTCCAAATGGTGAAGTTGAATTCATTCCTTCGAAAAAAAATTAAGGACGCCATCACGAGAGGGTTATGGAATAACCATTTCACAGATGATATCGGATATATTTACCACGTCGTAACTACAATCCCTTCCATTGTCATGAATGTGACCTACCGGATTAGACTATTTACCGGGTTTGTAATAACATGAGCAAAACGACGAGTGTCAAATGTTGAGCATGTTTTCAAATCTCGAAATATCTTGTGTTCACAAAAACATCATTGGTAACAACATCCCTAGTTTCCCAGCAACTGTACAAACCCTTTCACTTGGTTTTAATTTGATAGAAATCATTACCCCAACAACATTCAATCATTTTGTTAATTTAACCGAACTAAATTTATCTTGGAATCGATCGAATTGTGTATCTAGAGGAAGGGACGTTTGTAGGTCTTGTGAATCTTCGGAACTTAAATCTCAAAGGAAGTTACTTGAATTTCAGCTTGAAAATTCCAAATGATATTTTTAAGCCACAGGTGTCATTAACATATTTGAACATAGCGCGGAATAATTTGACAACACTTAATTATACATATACCACCATACCTGGGATTTTAATTTCTCATCTAGTTCGATTACAAGGTATAGACCTAATCATATGCTACTGTGAAAGTGCTTTTATTCGTGGGGTACAAATTTTCGTGGATTTCGTGGATGACTTTATCCACGAATTTAAGTGTCCAAACGAAATAAAACAACCATTGTTCAAATCAGGTTTGACTACTGATATGACATGTATGATCTAGAGAATATATTGAATAACCTCGAATCTGAGAATATTTAATAGCAGTCACAGAACTACAACTGCATGCAGGATTATATCTATTTAATCTTTAGTAACCTAAACTGTACAACTTTTTATCTTTTAATTTTAAAGCACTTTCACAGTAGCATATGATTAGGTCTATACCTTGTAATCGAACTAGATGAGAAATTAAAATCCCAGGTTAAAAATTAAAAATATCATTTGGAATTTTCAAGCTGAAATTCAAGTAACTTTCTTTGAGATTTAAGTTCCGACGATTCACAAGACTTTCAAACGTTCCTTCTTCTAGATATACAATTCGATCGATTCCAAGATAAATTTAGTTCGGTTAAATTAACAAAATGGTTGAATGTTGTTGGGGTAATGATTTCTATCAAATTAAGACCAAGTGAAAGGGTTTGTACAGCTGCTGGGAAACTACGGATGTTGTTACCAGTGATGTTTTTGTGAACACAAGATATTTCGAGATTTGAAAACATGCTCAACATTTGACACTCGTCGCTTTGCTCATGTTATTACAAATCCGGTAAATAGTCTAATCCGGTAGGTCACATTCATGACAATGGAAGGGATTGTAGTTACGACGCGGTAAACATATCCGATATCATCTGTGAAACGGTTATTTCATAACCCTCTCGTGATGGCGTCCTTAAAATTTTCGAAGGAATGAATTCAACTTCACCATTTGGAACTCTTGGTTTAATAGCTTCCTTGTGAGCAGCACCCTTTATCGAGAAAATACACGCGCGGGAATATCGTATCAATTGGGAGATAGGAACTCGGTATGGAGGCACTGCTTGAATGTTGCTACATATAAATGGAAAGTTCAAAATTGGGAAGCTGAAATCATCTCTTTTGTCGTAAAGCTTTTTTATTGACAGACCATAGTTGTAAATTTCTAGACGTAAGTCAAGATATGAAGAAGACTTAAAACTGAAAAATCTAAAGATAGAACTATTTAAAAACCTTATTTCTGTTATACCTTCTTTTCTGATTTTTCTGAGTTTGAGAAATTTAAATTTATAGTAAGCAGTAATGACTAAGATATATGTAAAATATGTATGTTATATGTCAACAAGATGTATGATATGGATCTGTTTTAAAAAAAAGATGTATATAATACTAATTTTTCAATGTATGCAATTTATGCAAATTTCCCAATTTCTAGATATAGATCAAGATGTGAGGCAGATTTAACTATATTTATTGTTTCCTTTATCTTTAGTCGATGAGATAGATGTGTTCAACATAGTCACCAAATTTTAAATTATTTAATGAGAGGACATCATCTATATAGCGGAAAGTAAAGTTAAATGATATTGATAACTTCTTATTTGTTATCCTTTGAAGTTCCTGTATGAAGTCAGCCTCATAATGATAAAGAAACAAGTCGGCAATAAGATTTACTTAACACGGCTAAACAAGTCGGCAATTAGAGTTACTTAACACGGAAGCAAATACAAATGGCTGCGAATGAGTATCTCGTATCTAAAAATTCCTAGTCGAGCCTGCCGATGAGAGCGGACGTGAAAATTTTTGCAGAGATAATCCTTCAACATCATTGAAATTGTTTTGTCAAAATTATTTCATGGATAAAACATTATTATCCTTACATCGTATATTATGATTTGGATTATATTTTTTTTGAGAAAGGTTTCTGCAGATTTTTTCAGGTTTGTTTGAGACATGTAATCAGATGGGATCCATTAGTAGTTTCCATGTGGGAAACTATCAAACCAATCTATTTGATGTCTGAGGGTTTTAGCTGTTCCCCTTATGGATTGGTAGTTTCTTTTCGAGATCCTTTATCATAGGCATTTGACCTTATCCTTTATTTTGAATATTATGTTTTTTTATATAATGATGCATTTTTTTTTAAATATTTTTGAGGATGAGCGAGTCATGTGAGTGGGTGTGTTCGTATGCTTTATTACATTGTACTTATTGTTTTGGGGAAGGTTAAATGTCTTCCTTTTTACACCATAACCCTGGGTGGTGCTCCTACCAAAGGAGGGAGATACAGAACATACATACATACATCTAATGGAGTCAGAGCTGGTTGATTTAATATTTGGTTTAGTGATTTGACTACTTCATTCTCTTTAATTCCCTGTAATTCTGTAATCCAATTTTGTTATTAATTTTTATAAGCGATGAAGTGAATCAGTTTTGTGAATTTACTTTTACTTCCTTATAGATCGGCAAGGAATTTTAATTTAGCGTTTTAGAATATTGTTATCAATCTGAGTTTGATATATTAGATGTATATTCCATAGGGGAGGATGCATTACTTAAAGACTGTAATAATGCCAAATAATGGGACTGATTGGTATTTCTCGTGTTGAATAATTTTGCAATAAGATCTTGTTTATATTTATTTTTTTTCTAGTTTTTCGGTAAAGTTTTAAATAACTGAAGAAATTCACTCTCACTATAGGGTCATTATCATAATTGTTAAATAGTTATCAACTAATTGTTTATGCATTTATATTTAAAGAAATTTCAAACCAATTTAGTTTCAATTTTATTTTTAGTATTAGAATTAAAGGAGTAAAGTGTAGGCCTTATTTGTGTTAAAGATTATCAGCTGCCTCATATAATATCTGATTAGTTTTGATTTCTTATTTTAGGAAGAAGAGTTATCTGAAAAAACATATTTTGTTTCTTGTATATCAATGAAGTTCAGAGCTGTTTTCAATTTTAAAGCAGACTCCTCATTCCAAATATGTTGAAGAGGTATCATCTGAGAACGTTTATTCTGAGTATTTAGTACAGGAACTTTCATATCCATATATAACATAACAGAAACCTGACTGAGATCGAAAATGTTAATTAAAAAGTTATCAACGTTAAATAGAGCAACTTTATGTAATAGTTCCTCTGATACTATAAATTAATCAACTACACTGCTCCTTTGATGATTATGGCAATTTAATGGTCGAATGAAATCTCCTCTGTCATTACAGATTCAGAAACCCGTGAGCACACACATATCGTTTAATAATTATCTGCGGGAAGATATGTGCATGTCGGGAATATTACTAATTAATATATCATGATATAGGTTGTAATTATCATATAAACATGATAAATGTAGAAGATTCTCGTGTGAATCATTATTTATAAATCCAAGTTCACCAGTTCCAGATCTCGCATTTAAATCTCCTGCTAATACACATTTCTTTAAAGCTGAGTACTTTGCAATCTCTATTTCTGTAAGGTCTTATATGTATTTGAACAATGAGTGTTAAGATGAATTTCTGTAGGTCACAAATAATCACATTGTACTATTTCTTTCATAAAGTGCCTGAAATGAACATGTTTTATGATATAAAAACAAAATAAACTGATACATTTGGTTTCATATTTCAAGGTTACAATGGTGATAACACTAAGTGCAAAACGGAAACGTGATTATTTTTCAGTGTAAAGGTTATTATTCTATACACACAAAAAAGGGAAATTATTCATTCGATGCATTGGATAGTGGAAATATCAAAGGCTTTTTGAAGTTGATATACATCGGAATATATTCATCGCTGCATCCAGCAGCCTCATTCAAACGAGTTAAGATAAATAGAATTGAGAGCTGTTCAATCAAAGGTAAAAATATATTCATTAGATATAATACAATGTTTTTTTTATATAATTGTTTGTCTTTAAACAATAATAATCGAGGAGTCAATTGTCTAACAACTTTTATGTAAACGTCAATAGGTCGGTACTTTAACACGAAACAAACACGTGTAGAGAGTTTCTTCCACTTATCGAAACCTTAGATGGACAGGTGAAACAGTTAACAAGCAAATTCGACAATATGAAAAAATAGTAATGCATAGGTATTAAAATAGTTTTGTATATGTCAACTGGTCGACCGAACAAACAATGACGGGTCGATAATTTGATTAGTCGACATTATGAATTGAATAAAAAGACGAATCAGTTGTGAACGATTATAAATGTTATCTTCATTACTGACATCCACAAAAATATCCACCAATAGTCGACCTGTCCATAATTCAATGTGTTCAATGTCAACTGTCTTCGGTAAAACAATCGACTGTGACTAAGGTTGTAATTTTTTAGGCATTAAGAATACAACAATATATAATTTCAGTAATGTATCAACAAAACTAACATATAACTCGAAGCACTGTTGTTTATTTTGTGTTTACTGCTGATGTAGAATCAACCCGTTATAACATTGATTTGATTCATGTTTAAAGAAACATCATCACCGTTTTTAATTATGGCTTTTAATAAAAAGAGTGTTCATTATTTTTCAGAACCATTAAATTTTTTAAATCTAAGTATGAAGATACCCAAGTTGCATACTGGCTCAGTCTATTTCGTATTCAGCATCTTGATTGTATATACAGCGGTACTGACATGGTATACATGTGAATTTGATCTGCGATGTGAATGTCTCAATTCAAACTTAAGCGTGTTTTGTATTCGTCAAAACATCACTGGCAACAACATCCCTCACTTCCCAAGAAATGTACAACAAATTTATCTTATGTTTAATTTGATAAAAAGAATTCCACGAACAACATTTAATGATATGAATAATCTATCTGTGCTTATTTTATCTTGGAATATACTTGATTATCTAAAAGAAGGAACTTTTGATGGTTTATCAAGACTTCAGAATCTATCGGTAAAAGGGAATTATTTGAACTTCAGTTTCGCTATACAAACCAATATTTTCAAACCATTGGTTTCGTTGAGGAATTTGGATGTAGCATACAATTTGTTAGAAGGGCAATATAAACAATTTCCCACTTTTCCAAGCGCTTTACTATCACCTCTAATTCGATTAGAAAGTATAAAAGTAGATGCAACAAGGAAATATCTATTGTTTAAATTTCCAGACCTAATGAGATCATTTACGCGTCTTCAAAGTTTAACATTAGGGCTTTGTATCTTGCCTTACGTAAACAACGAAACGTTTTTTAATCTCCCCTATCTTCAGTATCTCGACATGCATAGCTGTGAGACGCAATCATATGATAGTTGGGCATTACGAAATGGAAAAAAACTGAAATACCTAGACATTTCTATAAATGATTTAACTGACGATTGTTTGAGAAATTTAATGTCTGATCTGTATTTCAATAAAGATTTACGAATCTTGAAAATGACAAAATCCTTTCCATCTGCCTATATATTTATTGCACGGTACTTTGCTTTTAATTTATATGCAACAAAAATAGAGGAAATTTATGTAAATAATAACAGTCTTGTAGAAGCTGTCGGTGACGATAAGTATTTCATGATGCCTCCTACTTTAAGAGTATGCGATTTTTCAAATAACAAACTATCTAAATTTTATTTTGGAATGCCATACTTGTCGATTTTAAACTTACGGAACAACTCGCTGGGTGCATACCTTTCATCAGAAAGATATACTAACTCCACAATGATCGAACTTATAGAAATTGATTTATCTCTCAACCTTATTCAGGATTTATCATTTGACATATTTCACGGACATGTCCATGCAGTAATAATAAATCTGAGCCACAACAAGTTAACTGATATTACTTTCGATCTTTCTCATCTAGTCAGTTTAAAAAGATTGGATTTATCATATAACAACATCAGTGGAATATCTTCACAAACATCTATGGACATTTTACACAAACTTTCCAAAACAACAAAGCTGAAAATAGATCTATCAAATAATATCTTGAAATGTAAATGTCAAAACCTGAGATTCTTACAATGGATTGACGCAAATTTCGATCTACTCATACACACGGATAAATACACATGCCAGCTTGATAATAATAATTTAGTTCAATTGACAAATGTGCATACGATTGTAATACAACTTGTAAAGGAGTGCGCCTCTTACACCACGTTAATAATTTGTATTGCTATGGGGATAATTACAGCTTGTATTATTCTTTTTGGTGGATTGATGTTCAGATTTCGATGGAGACTACGTTATCTGTATTATATGACAAGACATAAATACAATGTTTTCAAAAGTATCCAATCTAGGAATACGTACAAATACGATGCGTTCATATCATATGCAAATGAGGAAACCGACTTTGTAGTGAATCAAGTTATACCACACTTGGAACGTGACGAAAACTTGAAACTCTGTGTACATCAGCGAGACTTTGCACCAGGAGAAGAAATAACACAGAATATTACTAATGGAATCCATCAAAGCAGGAGGACTATCTGCATAGTAACCCAATCGTTTCTTGATTCGTATTATTGCATGTTTGAATTGAATATGTCAAGAATGGAAAGTATATATTCCAGAGACGATAAAAACATTCTCTTTCTTGTCTTCTATGAACAACTGCGTCCGAAAGATCTGCCGTTAGTCATTCTAGAGTTAGTTCAAAGACAATTGTATATCGAGTACCCAAATGATGAACAAGGGAATGTTGTGTTTTGGGCAAAACTGAAAGAAAATTTAGTTTCCATGTAGGTGTTCTAAAACGAAAATTAAAGTTTAAAAACTGTTTATGCTATCAGTAAACATTGAGCGAAACTAATGTGCGCATACAATATATACTACCTGTATCCATCTGAAATAAAAATTAAGTACTTGTATATACATGTGATCTCTCATCTAATATTTATAGACATTGCTTTGATATACAAAACCAATGAACTAGTCTATTACTTGTATGATATTTCCATAATTGTTATTCTTGGATTATTTATGCTATTCATTTTAACTACAAGTATAACCTACATTAAATATTTCATAAATTAAGACCGATTTAAAGGATTAAGAGCAAGGACAACTACAACAATAGTACATCTTGAAAATATTTGTTTTTCTCAAAACATCTTTACCCTGGATAAACGATTTATCTTTAAAAAAAAGAGTAGCACAATTATAGCTACTGTGATGGGGTTGCTGATTGTTTAAAACACGTGGAAATTTTGCTTATTTTTTCTGAATTGCAATTCCCTTTTGAATGAATTTACCTATCATCAATTATAGCAACAACCATCGTTGGTATTAATGAAGGAACTTCGATAGATTATACTGGTGTTTTATGCATTTGACGAAATGGTTGGTATACGTAACGCATGTATAATAGGGTGGTTTAGTCTTAGATTTAATCGTTGACCTTTGATCAACATTTATGGACAACGTGACCATTGTAAACAACCATGGCATCAGTAATGCGATGCATCTTGTTCTACTCTTTTCAATGATGTAGACATTTGTTATTTCCTTGTTAAATTTCTCTGTCCTAAAAAATACAAGAGAGCAATTGAAATCAAATTGCCAAATGAAGGGGAAAAGACAATGTTTCAGTCTGTATCATTTTGTGCTTTTCACATACAAATGTATGCAGCAATTTATGAATCATTTTTGTATAACTTGAACGACCTTATGTAAAACAATAATTTCCTCATTGAATTCAATTATTTGCGATAATTTCCGTATAATTTTATAAAAAAACAATAATTTCCCTTCCAACACGTTCAACTGTAAACACCTGTCACAATAAATTGTAGGTTTATCTAGCATGTTTAACCAAAAATGTTCATCAGAAAATGATATTACCAATTTTGAAATATGACAGTGGTTTTCAATTTGTTTCCTTGGTAAGTAGAAGATACGGTTCTGCCATACTTTCACATTCGATGATTTTCTCCAAAAATATATGACCAGTAGGCCATAATCTATTTATAGAATGAGTAAGAATCCGGTTCCAACCAGTTTAACCCAAACATCTTAATCCCTAGTGACAGTTTTGTCACACAGAACTTTAGGTGTATTTTTTTAAATAGAAGTAAGAGTGTTGAGTAAAATGACGGTACAACAGTTAAGAAGTAAGGCTAGTTTGTTGAAAAGAAGACTGAACATACATTTAATCATATTCCTAAACTAGCGACGAAAATAAAATCATGATCGAGGCGACACCACATGGGTCGAAAGGTATTAAAAAAATTCAACTGTCATATTCTCCCACACTACGTACGTCCGAATATAAAGTAATTATATTCTATGGCTTTACAAAGAACAAACAACATAATATAGGTGTGCTTCTCGCTATAACCTTTAATTCTATATAATACATCAATGTATGTATCAAATACAAACAGAATAACAATAATATCATAATTCCAATTACAAATTCACATTTAATCATCCATGAATACACGTGTCTTCTTGAGGCTATAGCGAGAGTCGATGGTCAGAAAGGTGACCGCACGGGTTTTAAGTGCGGACAAATGGTCACATGTCATGAATATTCATGAACATACGACGAACTAAATTTTATTAAACATATATAGGTACGAAAATAAAGAAAGATCAAAAGTTCATTATTCGGTTGCATAAACCCTTTAGGTGTATTGACAAGAAAATGACATCGGATGCTGGAATGGAAATCAAGATCTTTCTGAAGGTAACACGAGGTGCTTAAACCACCGTCATAGCAAAAGACGCATTGAAGAAACATAAAGAGTAATGTGTAAACACATAGCAGTTAAGATTTGATGCCTGATAAAGGAGCCTATCGAAGCTTTGAGAACCACCATATTAAAGTTCCTTTTGTGGTTTAGACATTTAAGTGCTATACTGAAAAGTAGAATCCAAATCAGAGGAAACTATGGCAGACAAACCACACAATAAAGTGTAACAAAAGTATATACCATCGGGATTGGGTTATTACATCAAAGGTTTGAATGACAGTGTCTTTGCCAGTACTTTACACCATGAAAAAAAGAAGCAGATTTGCGCAGATTTTCGTTGAAAGAAATCAAAGCCATTTACTACCACAACGACTTCAATCACTTGATTGTGATGACGACGGAGGATAATAGTGATTACAAAACTGCAACAATGTGTTGGATTGGGAATGAGGCATTAGGGGATGACATTGTTAGATATCACTGTCACTACACTGGTAAATACAAAATGTATAATTCAGTGTTTTATTTACATAATCTAACTGGATATGACAGTCATCTGTTCATTAAAAATTTGAGATTAACAGAAGGACCAATACCAGCCCAGTAGTCAGCGCTCCGGCGTTGACATGAATATCAATTATGTGGTCATTTTTATAAATTTCCTGTTTACAAAACTTTGATTTTTTTCGAAAAACTCAGCATGCTAAGGATTTTCTTGTTCCAGGAATATATTATCTTAACCGTATTTGGCACAACTTTTTGGTATTGTGGATCCTCAATGCTCATTAACTTCGTACCTGTTTGGTTTTATAAATATTTTGATATGAGCGTTACTAATGAGTCTAATGTAAACAAAACGCGCGCGTGGCGTACTAATTTATAATCCTGGTACCTTTGATAACTATTTATATGTATTATAAATACAGATACAAAAATATTGCATCCGTCAGAAAAATTCACGTGAGTGATTATACATGAAAAGAGAATGATTAGGAGAAACCACTGTACCAACATTTGAGATGTGTAGATAACATGAAATTTAGATGTACAAATTTAGAAAAATTAGTGAAAGCAATTCCACGTGAAGATATAACAAATATGGAAAAAGTGTTTGGTGATACTAGAAGGACAGTCAAACGCACAGATAAAAAATAAACTGACAACGCCATGGATAAAAAATGAAAAGACAAACAAACAAATGATAGTACAAAAGACACAACATAGCAAACTAAAGACTAAGCAACACGAACACCACCGACAATTGGGGTGCTCTCTGGTGATCCGGAAAGTGAAGCAGATTCTGTCCCACATGTGGTACCTGTCGTGGTGCTCATGTTATTACAAACCCGGTAACTAGTTTAGTTAGATTGGTCACATTCGTGAACAGGGAAGGTTATTGTAGTTACGAAATAAAGAACAATATACAATTACTGTCTTTTGATGAGGTAAATGTGTAGTTTTATTGACTTTTGAAAAACTGATATTCACTGAGGCCAACGGCCGAAGTGAATATCAGTTTTTCAAAAGTGAATTAAACCACATATTTACCGAAACAAAAGACAGTAATTGTTTTATTCCATATTCCGAGAGAAATGCATGTAATTGCAATTATTAACCAAAACCAATTGTACATCAATCGTTTTTTTACCAAAATAGTGCAGGTAAAAGCACGCGACGTTATGCGCGGTGAATATCCTTTTTCCGCAGGTGAATATGCTTATTTATTCAAAATCCCATTCATATAGAAAAACCTACTAAAGGTTTATCAATATGGAATAATATCCGTTATCATCTATGAAACAGTAATTCATAACGGCCAACCAACTAGTGGTAGCGTCTGTAAAAGTTACGAAGGGATGATTTCAACCTCACCATTTGGAACTCTTAATTTATAAGCTTTCCTTTGAGAAGCAACCCTCTTTCAAGGAATTTCAAGTCCGAGAATATCGTATCAATTTGGAGATATTTACTCCCTATGCAGGCGCTGCTGAAATGTTACTTCATAGAAATAGAAAGTTCATAATTGGGAAGCTGAAATCATATGTTTTGTCGTAATGTTTTTGCTTTCAATCGACCCATATTTTCAATTTCTAAATGTAAGTCAATTCAAGATATGGACAAACTTAACTTTATCTGTTGTATCCTTTATCTCTAGTCCGATGTTATAGATGCGTTCAAATAGTCATCACATTTTGAACTATTGAGTGAGAGAACATCATATATATAGCGGAAAGTAGACTTGTATATTGCTAAGCAATGTCAATACAAATAGAATTAGAGATTATATGTAATATATAGTTTTTGTTCAGATGGATTCAGAGAGTACATATATCATATAAAATATAATAATATACAAATATGGCCAGCTTGGGAGGTGAATATCCAACATTGTCAACCAAAATACGGCTTATTCCACGTGGAATAAGCCTTATCTTACATGTGTTGACAATTTTGAATATTCATCGACTTAATGGACCATAAGTGTTTTATTATAACAAATTAAACAATAAAATGTAAGAAATTGTAAAAGATTGTCAAAACACATGAAACACTTACGTTAGAAAACTATTTTCATTTTTTTTGTTTAACATTTTTGTACAAAAAAACTGGATCGTTTTGTAAAATATAGAGGACCCTGAAAAGGGTCGTTTACAATTGATATCCTTTCCACTAGATTGCCTTGTTTAATCTTGCTTCTTCGACTCCTGATGGGATTCTAACCTGGCCGTTGCCATATTTGTTTTGTTTATCTGACATTTAGTTATTTCATACTCGTTAACTCGAGTTTATTGAGGTAAGACAAAAGTTTCTCACTGAGGAATAATAGGGTTGTTCGATGGCAGCTTCAAGTTGTCTGGGTAATTCACCGTTCCTGTCAATATTTGAGAAAAGATTATCTACATTGAACTAAAGTTTCTTTCATTTTCGCCCAAAACACAACATTCCCTTGTTCATCATTTGGATACTCGATGTAAGATTGCTTCTGAACTAACTCAAGAATGACTAATGGCAGATCTTTTGGACGCAATTGTTTATAGAAGACCAGAAAGAGAATATTTTGTCCATCTCTTGAATATATACTTTCCATTCTTGCCATGTTAAATTCAAACATACAATAATACGAATCAAGAAACGATTGCGTTAATATGCATATTGTTCTTCTACTTTGGTGAATTCCGTTGGTAATATTTTGTGTAATGTCTTCTCCAGGAACAAAGTTCCGATGATTTACACAGAGTTTCATACTTTCATCACGTTCCAAGTTTGGTATAACTTCGTTCACAATGAAATCGGTTTCGTCAGTTGCATATGATATGAACGCATCGTATTTGTAAGTAGTGCTAGATTGAATACTTTTGAAAACATTGTATTTATGTCTCGTCATATAATACAAATACCTTAGCCTACATCGAAATCTGAACAGCAATCCAGCAAAAAGGATAATTAAAGCTGTAATTATCCCCACTGCTATGCAAATAGTTAACATGATATTCGAGCTGCATTCCTTTTCAAGTTGTTTTACAATTGTATTTACATTTGTCAATTGAACTTTATTATTATTATCTAACCGGCAAGTGTATTTATCCGTGTTTATGAACAAATTTAAATTTGCGTCCATCCATTGTAAGAACTTCAGGTTTTGACAGCTACATTTTAATAAGTTATTTGAAAGATCAATTTCCAACTTGGATGTTTTGAAGAGTTTGGGTAAAGTATTCATAGATGTTTGTGAAGATATTCCACTGATGTTGTTATATGATAAATCCAATCTTTTTAAACTGACTAGATGAGAAAGATCGAAAGTAATATCAGTTAACTTGTTGTGGCTCAGATTTATTGTTACTGCATGGACATGTCCGTGAAATATGTCACATGATAAATCCTGAATAAAATTGAAGGATAAATCAACTTTAGTCAGTTCAATCTTAGTAGAGTTAGTATATCTTTCCGATGAAAGATATTCACCTAGTATGTTATTCCGTAAGATTAATTTCAACAAGTAAGGCGTTCCGAAATAGAACTTCGAAAGTTTGTTATTCGCAAAATCGCACACTTTCAATGTCGGAGGCAACATGAAATCTTTTTCGTTGCCAATAGCTTCTACAAAACTGTTATTATTTACATAAATTTCTTCTATTTTTGTTCTATTTAAAAAGGTAGCAAAATATTCTGGCAAAAATATATAAAGAGAAGGAAAGGAATCCGTCATTTTCAGAATCTGCAGTTTTTCGGTCATAAACAAATCAGTCATTAAACTCCATAGGCTCTCAAAAGTTAGATTGTTTTGCGAAATGTCTAGGTATTTCAGCTTTTTCATATTTCGCAAGGTCGAACTTTCATATCTTTGCGTCCGACAATTATGCATGTCTAAATACTCGAGATTGGGGAGATTGAAAAACGTGAAGTGGTTAACTAAAGGCAAACGACAAATACCTAATTTCAAACGGTTAAGATGCGTTAAAGATCTATATATGTCAGGAAATTTAAACAATTCAATTACATCTGGCTGTATTGCATCTACTTCTATTCTCTCTAATCGAACTAGAGACGAAAGTAATTCGCTTGGAAAAGTTGGAAATTGGTCACTTTGTTCGAGCAAATAAGTGTACGCTACATTCAAACGTTTTCACGAAACCAGTGGATTGAAAATTTTATTTGGTATTGCGAAACTGTAGTTCAAATAATTCCCTCTTATAGATAAAGTTTGAAGTCTTGATAAACCATCAAAAGTTCCTTCTTCTATATATATAAGTCAATGAGAAGATAAATATAACTCAGATAGATTTCTCATATGATTGAATGTTGTTCGCGGAATTATTTCAATCAAATTAAAACAAAGTGAAATATTTTGTACATTTCTTGAAAAATGAGGAATGTTGTTACCAGTGATGTTTTTATTAATACAAGAAACTCTCAGATTTGAATTGAAACATTTACATCGCGGATCAAATATACATGTATTCCCTGTAAGTTTCGTTGTATATACAATCAAGATGCAGTAAATGAAATAGACTGCGACCTTGTGAAATTTGGATATCTTCATAATTCGATATTTAAACAGCAATGGATCTGAAAACATAACATAAAAATTATATTTAACAGAATAAAAGTTATAATCAAAAGTGATAATGATATAATGTTTTGGAATGAAAAACAAATTTGAACACAAGATATTGTACATGCTGTATCAAATGAAAAAAGAGGAAATACTGCATTCAATAAATTCATAAAAGGAAATATTTCAATACAATGGAAAAGGAAACATGTTTTATCACAGTCGGCTTGAAGTTAATATAATTCAGAATAGTTCTATCGCTCCTTCTAGTCTAGTTATACGACGTAAGATAAATAGATGATACATCGTATTACATTATCTGAAGTTGAGGATCTGGTCAATCGAAGGTAAACACTTATTTGATGGCATATTTTATAATGTAATGATTGCTGTTTTAATTGTTTGATATTATCCTTCTTATATAAATTCATGTCTTTTAAGAACGAAAGTACTAATTTATCCTTTACATTTAAGGAATTATAAAATAATTGTCTTTACATGCAACACCATGTATTGGATTGAATGATTTATTTCTTTAAATTAATCAATTTACTCAACCGTTTTATGAATGGCAAATAAGGAAATTTGCAATTATTATCAAATCGTGTTAGTCAAAACGTGTATATGTTTTGGAGTTAAGTATAACTTTCATTTTCACTGAACTGTTACACATTTGTTAGGTGCCTGCTGAGGCCCACCTCCAGATGCTAGATTTTCGCGCTGCGTTGAAGACCCATTTTTGACCTTCGGCTGTCGTCTGTTGTTTGGTCTTGTTGCTGTCTCTTTGACATATTTGCCAATTCCATTCTCAATTTAAGTGTAACATGCCATTGTTTCATTTTCATGAAATGCATGTATCAGATTGCTTAATGATGAATATAGAATTTTGAATTTATTTTATAAATGAGAAGCTGATATTTTGGGCCTTTATAATATCAGTCACACTCTTTTCATGAACTTGTAAGAGTTTAGGAATTGTATATTTAGATATTACTATACATCATGTCAAAATGACATATTTTGATTGGTTGATCCAAGGGGGACAATTTATTTGTCTCATGGAGAGAAAAGAAGTAAAATCACAAGACTGCTAAACTTCGTGGAGAACCCAGATTGGAAAGTCATCAATCGAACGGCAAAACCAAAAGCCAATAACACATCAAACAACCGCCACACTCCCAACCCGGCACAGACACCCTCCCATGTAGAAAATGCGATACCAGAACATTCAGTATAATGATTTAAATAACCAGTTCTAGGGCGGTTATAGAGCACATCGTTTTCTCTCCGAAAGTCTTTGTCAAACTGTGCTGTACCTCAGTTGACAATGGGTTTTTTTTCTGAATTACTATCTGCTCTATCACCTTCTCATCTATGTGTTATCTATTTATTACCTCTTTACAGGAACCCTTAAACCTTTAAAACTAAAGAACAAACTGTAAACATTCTAAATTGTCCTGCTTTGAGATCAGTTAGCGTTAACCATAAGATAAACACAGCACTTATACTCGTACCAATTATCTTAACTTCTGCATATGGATACTGTTAAATACCAGACACCAATTATACTATGAAGTTTTTTGTGTGGTAGTTAATCTGTTTTCATTGCGCATAATCTGGGTAAAGTCATCGTACATGATACATTTGATACAGCATGTACAATATCTTGTGTTCAAATTTGTTTTTCATTTAAAAACATTATATCATTATCACTTTTGATTATAACTTTTATTATGTAAAATATAATTTTTATGTTATGTTTTCAGATCCATTGCTGTTTAAATATCGAATTATGAAGATATCCAAATTACACAAGGTCGCAGTCTATTTCATTTACTGCATCTTGATTGTATATACAACGAAACTTACAGGGAATACATGTATATTTGATCCGCGATGTAAATGTTTCAATTCAAATCTGAGAGTTTCTTGTATTAATAAAAACATCACTGGTAACAACATTCCTCATTTTTCAAGAAATGTACAAAATATTTCACTTTGTTTTAATTTGATTGAAATAATTCCGCGAACAACATTCAATCATATGAGAAATCTATCTGAGTTAGATTTATCTTCTAATAGACTTATATATATAGAAGAAGGAACTTCTTATGGTTTTTCAAGACTGCAAACTTTATCTATAAGAGGGAATTATTTGAACTACAGTTTCGCAATACCAAATAAAATTTTCAATCCACTGGTTTCGTGAAAACGTTTGAATGTAGCGTACACTTATTTGCTCGAACAAAGTGACCAATTTCCAACTTTTCCAAGCGAATTACTTTCATCTCTAGGTCGATTAGAGAGAATAGAAGTAGATGCAATACAGCCAGATGTAATTGAATTGTTTAAATTTCCTGACATATATAGATCTTTAACGCATCTTAACCGTTTGAAATTAGGTATTTGTCGTTTGCCTTTAGTTAACCACTTCACGTTTTTCAATCTCCCCAATCTCGAGTATTTAGACATGCATAATTGTCGGACGCAAAGATATGAAAGTTCGACCTTGCGAAATATGAAAAAGCTGAAATACCTAGACATTTCGCAAAACAATCTAACTTTTGAGAGCCTATGGAGTTTATTGACTGATTTGTTTATGACCGAAAAACTGCAGATTCTGAAAATGACGGATTCCTTTCCTTCTCTTTATATATTTTTGCCAGAATATTTTGCTACCTTTTTAAATAGAACAAAAATAGAAGAAATTTATGTAAATAATAACAGTTTTGTAGAAGCTATTGGCAACGAAAAAGATTTCATGTTGCCTCCGACATTGAAAGTGTGCGATTTTGCGAATAACAAACTTTCGAAGTTCTATTTCGGAACGCCTTACTTGTTGAAATTAATCTTACGGAATAACAGACTAGGTGAATATCTTTCATCGGAAAGATATACTAACTCTACTAAGATTGAACTGACAAAAGTTGATTTATCCTTCAATTTTATTCAGGATTTATCATTTGACATATTTCACGGACATGTCCATGCAGTAACAATAAATCTGAGCCACAACAAGTTAACTGATATTACTTTCGATCTTTCTCGTCTAGTCAGTTTAAAAAGATTGGATTTATCATATAACAACATCAGTGGAATATCTTCACAAACATCTATGAATACTTTACACAAACTCTTCAAAACATCCAAGTTGGAAATTGATCTTTCAAATAACTTATTAAAATGTAGCTGTCAAAACCTGAAGTTCTTACAATGGATGGACGCAAATTTAAATTTGTTCATAAACACGGATAAATACACTTGCCGGTTAGATAATAATAATAAAGTTCAATTGACAAATGTAAATACAATTGTAAAACAACTTGAAAAGGAATGCAGCTCGAATATCACGTTAACTATTTGCATAGCAGTGGGGATAATTACAGTTTTAATTATCCTTTTTGCTGAATTGCTGTTCAGATTTCGATGGAGGCTAAGGTATTTGTATTATATGACGAGACATAAATACAATGTTTTCAAAAGTATTCAATCTAGCACTACTTACAAATACGATGCGTTCATATCATATGCAACTGACGAAACCGATTTCATTTTGAACGAAGTTATACCAAACTTGGAACGTGATGAAAGTATGAAACTCTGTGTAAATCATCGGAACTTTGTTCCTGGAGAAGACATTACACAAAATATTACCAACGGAATTCACCAAAGTAGAAGAACAATATGCATATTAACGCAATCGTTCCTTGATTCGTATTATTGTATGTTTGAATTTAACATGGCAAGAATGGAAAGTATATATTCTAGAGATGGACAAAATATTCTCTTTCTGGTCTTCTATAAACAATTGCGTCCAAAAGATCTGCCATTAGTCATTCTTGAGTTAGTTCAGAAGCAATCTTACATCGAGTATCCAAATGATGAACAAGGGAATGTTGTGTTTTGGGCGAAAATGAAAGAAACTTTAGTTCAATGTAGATAATCTTTTCTCAAATATTGACAGGAGCGGTGAATTACCCAGACAACTTGAAGCTGCCATCGAACAACCCTATTATTCCTCAGTGAGAAACTTTTGTCTTACCTCAATAAACTCGAGTTAACGACAGGTGCCACATGTGGGACAGAATCTGATTCACTTTCCGCATCACCAGAGAGCACCCCAATTGTCGGTGGGGTTCGTGTTGCTTAGTCTTTAGTTTGCTATGTTGTGTCTTTTGTACTATCATTTGTTTGTTTGTCTTTTCATTTTTTATCCATGGCGTTGTCAGTTTATTTTTTATCTGTGCATTTGACTGTCCTTCTTGTATCACCAAACACTTTTTCCATATTATTTATATCTTCACGTGGAATTGCTTTCACTAATTTTTCTGAATTTGTACATCTAAATTTCATGTTATCTACACATCTCAAATGTTGGTACAGTGGTTTCTCTTACCATTCTCTTTTCATGTATAATCACTCACTTGAATTCTTCTGACGGATGCATTTTTTTTGTATCTGTATTTATAATACATATAAATAGTTATCAAAGGTACCAGGATTATAAATTAGTACGCCACGCGCGCGTTTTGTTTACATTAGACTCATTAGTAACGCTCATATCAAAATATTTATAAAACCAAACAGGTACGAAGTTAATGAGCATTGAGGATCCACAATACCAAAAAGTTATGCCAAATACGGCTAAGATAATATATTCCTGGGATAAGAAAATCCTTAGCATGCTTAGTTTTTCGAAAAAAATCAAAGTTTTGTAAACAGGAAATTTATAAAAATGACCACATAATTGATATTCATGTCAACGCCGGAGCGCTGACTACTGGGCTGGTATTGGTCCTTCTGTTAATCTCAAATTTTCAATGAACAGATGACTGTCATATCCAGTTAGATTATGTAAATAAAACACTGAATTATACATTTTGTATTTACCAGTGTAGTGACAGTGATATCTAACAATGTCATCCCCTAATGCTTCATTCCCAATCCAACACATTGTTGCAGTTTTGTAATCACTATTATCCTCCGTCGTCATCACAATCAGGTGATTGAAGTCGTTGTGGTAGTAAATGGCTTTGATTTCTTTCAACGAAAATCTGCGCAAATCTGCTTCTTTTTTTCATGGTGTAAAGTACTGGCAAAGACACTTTCATTCAAACCTTTGATGTAATAACCCAATCCCGATGGTATATACTTTTGTTACACTTTATTGTGTGGTTTGTCTGCCATAGTTTCCTCTGATTTGGATTCTACTTTTCAGTATAGCACTTAAATGCCTAAACCACAAAAGGAACTTTAATATGGTGGTTCTCAAAGCTTCGATAGGCTCCTTTATCAGGCATCAAATTTTAACTGCTTTGTGTTTACACATTACTCTTTATGTTTCTTCAATGCGTCTTTTGCTATGACGGTGGTTTAAGCACCTCGTGTTACCTTCAGAAAGATTTTGATTTCTATTCCAGCATCTGATGTCATTTTCTTGTCAATACACCTAAAGGGTTTATGCAACCGAATAATGGACTTTTGATCTTTCTTTATTTTCGTACCTATATATGTTGAATAAAATTTAGTTCGTCGTACGCTCATGAATATTCATGACATGTGACCATTTGTCCGCACTTAAAACCCGTGCGGTCACCTTTCTGACCATCGACTCTCGCTATAGCCTCAAGAAGACACGTGTATTAATGGATGATTAAATGTGAATTTGTAATTGGAATTATGATATTATGATATTATTGTTATTCTGTTTGTATTTGATACATACATTGATGTATTATATAGAATTAAAGGTTATTGCGAGAAGCACACCTACATTATGTTGTTTGTTCTTTGTAAGGCCATAGAATATAATTACTTTATATTCGGACGAACGTGGTGAGGGAGAATATTACAGTTGAATTGTTTTAATACCTTTCGACCCATGTGGTTTCGCCTCGATCATGATTTTATTTTCGTCGCTAGTTTAGGAATATGATTAAATGTATGTTCAGTCTTCTTTTCAACCAAAACGTCTTTTAAGGCCAGCACGTCTAGCCTTACTTCTTAACTGCTGTACCGTCATTTTACTCAACACTCTTACTTCTATAAAAAAAAACACCTAAAGTTCTGTGTGACAAAACTGTCACTAGGGATTAAGATGTTTGGGTTAAACTGGTTGGAACCGGATTCTTACTCATTCTATAAATAGATTATGGCCTACTGGTCATATATTTTTGGAGAAAATCATCGAATGTGAAAGTGTGGCAGAACCGTCTCTTCAACTTACCAAGGAAACAAAATGAAAACCACTGTCATATTTCAAAATTGGTAATATCATTTTCTGATGAACATTTTTGGTTAAACATGCTAGATAAACCTACAATTTATTGTGACAGGTGTTTACAGTTGAACGTGTTGGAAGGGAAATTATTGGTTTTTTTTTATAAAATTATACGGAAATTATCGCAAATAATTGAATTCAATGAGGAAATTATTGTTTTACATAAGGTCGTTCAAGTTATACAAAAATGATTCATAAATTGCTGCATACATTTGTATATGAAAAGCACAAAATGATACAGACTGAAACATTGTCTTTTCCCCTTCATTTGGCAATTTGATTTCAATTGCTCTCTTGTATTTTTTAGGACAGAGAAATTCAACAAGGAAATAACAAATGTCTAAATCATTGCAAAGAGTAGAACAAGATACATCGCATTACTGATGCCATGGTTGTTTACAATGGTCACGTTGTCCATAAATGTTGATCAAAGGTCAACGATTAAATCTAAGACTAAACCACCCTATTATACATGCGTTACGTATACCAACCATTTCGTCAAATGCATAAAACACCAGTATAATCTATCGAAGTTCCTTCATTAATACCAACGATGGTTGTTGCTATAATTGATGATTGGTAAATTCATTCAAAAGATAATTGCAATTCAGAAAAATTAACCAAAATTTCCACGTGTTTTAAACAATCAGCAACCCCATCACAGTAGCTATGATTGTGCTACTCTTTTTTAAGATAAATCGTTTATCCAGGGTAAAGATGTTTTGAGAAAAACAGATATTTTCAAGATGTACTACTGTTGTAGTTGTCCTTGCTTTTAATCCTTTAAATCGATCTTAATTTATAAAATATTTAATGTAGGTTATACTTGTAGTTAAAATGAAAAGCATAAATAATCCAAGAATAACAATTATGGAAACATCATACAAGTAATAGACTAATTCATTGGTTTTGTATATCAAAGCAATGTCTAAACATATTAGATGAGAAATCACATGTTATGCAAGTACTTAGTTTTTATTTCAGATGGATACAGGTAGACTAATTCATTGGTTTTGTATATCAAAGCAATGTCTATAAATATTTGATGAGAGATCACATGTTATGCAAGTACTTAGTTTTTATTTCAGATGGATACAGGTAGTAAATATAGTATGCGCACATTAGTTTCGCTCAATGTTTAATTTTCTTTTTAGAACACCTACATGGAAACTAAAGTTTCTTTCAGTTTTGCCCAAAACACAACATTCCCTTGTTCATCATTTGGATACTCGATATACAATTGCCTTTGAACTAACTCAAGAATGACTAATGGTAGATCTTTCGGACGCAGTTGTTCATAGAAGACAAGAAAGAGAATATTTTTATCGTCTCTGGAGTATATACTTTCCATTTTTGACATATTCAATTCAAACATGCAATAGTATGAATCAAGAAACGATTGGGTTACTATGCAGATAGTCCTCCTGCTTTGATGGATTCCATTAGTAATATTCTGTGTTATTTCTTCTCCTGGTGCAAAGTCTCGCTGATGTACACAGAGTTTCAAGTTTTCGTCACGTTCCAAGTGTGGTATAACTTCATTCACTACAAAGTCGGTTTCCTCATTTGCATATGATATGAACGCATCGTATTTGTACGTATTGCTAGATTGGATACTTTTGAAAACATTGTATTTATGTCTTGTCATATAATACAGATAACGTAGTCTCCATCGAAATCTGAACATCAACCCAGCAAAAAGAATAATACAAGCTGTAATTATCCCCATAGCAATACAAATAATTAACGTGGTGTAGGAGGCGCACTCCTTTACAAGTTGTATTACAATTGTATGTACATTTGTCAATTGAACTATATTATTATTATCAAGCTGGCATGTGTATTTATCTGTGTGAATGAGTAAATCGAAATTTGCGTCAATCCATTGTAAGAATATCAGGTTTTGACATTTACATTTCAATAGATTATTTGATAGATCTATTTTCAGCTTTGTTGTTTTGGAGAGTTTGTGTAAAATGTCCATAGATGTTTGTGAAGATATTCCACTGATGTTGTTATATGATAAATCCAATCTTTTTAAACTGACTAGATGAGAAAGATCGAAAGTAATATCAGTTAACTTGTTGTGACTCAGATTTATTGTTACTGCATGGACATGTCCGTGAAATATGTCAAATGATAAATCCTGTATAAGGTTGAGAGATAAATCAATTTCTATAAGTTCGATCATTGTGGAGTTAGTATATCTTTCTGATGAAAGGTATGCACCCAGCGAGTTGTTCCGTAAGTTTAAAATCGACAAGTATGGCATTCCAAAATAAAATTTAGATAGTTTGTTATTTGAAAAATCGCATACTCTTAAAGTAGCAGGCATCATGAAATACTTATCGTCACCGACAGCTTCTACAAGACTGTTATTATTTACATAAATTTCCTCTATTTTTGTTGCATATAAATTAAAAGCAAAGTACCGTGCAATAAATATATATGCAGATGGAAAGGATTTTGTCATTTTCAAGATTCGTAAATCTTTATTGAAATACAGATCAGACATTAAATTTCTCAAACAATCGTCAGTTAAATCATTTATAGAAATGTCTAGGTATTTCAGTTTTTTTCCATTTCGTAATGCCCAACTATCATATGATTGCGTCTCACAGCTATGCATGTCGAGATACTGAAGATAGGGGAGATTAAAAAACGTTTCGTTGTTTACGTAAGGCAAGATACAAAGCCCTAATGTTAAACTTTGAAGACGCGTAAATGATCTCATTAGGTCTGGAAATTTAAACAATAGATATTTCCTTGTTGCATCTACTTTTATACTTTCTAATCGAACTAGAGGTGATAGTAAAGCGCTTGGAAAAGTGGGAAATTGTTTATATTGCCCTTCTAACAAATTGTATGCTACATCCAAATTCCTCAACGAAACCAATGGTTTGAAAATATTGGTTGGTATAGCGAAACTGTAGTTCAAATGATTCCCTTTTATCGATAGATTCTGAAGTCTTGATAAACCATCAAAAGTTCCTTCTTCTAGATAATCAAGTATATTCCAAGATAAAATTAGCACAGATAGATTATTCATATCATTAAATGTTGTTCGTGGAATTCTTTTTATCAAATTAAACATAAGATAAATTTGTTGTACATTTCTTGGGAAGTGAGGGATGTTGTTACCAGTGATGTTTTGACGAATACAAAACACGCTTAAGTTTGAATTGAGACATTCACATCGCAGATCAAATTCACATGTATACCATGTAGGTACTGCTGTATATACAATCAAGATACTGAATACGAAATAGACTGAGCCAGTATGCAACTTGGGTATCTTCATACTTAGATTTTAAAAATTTAATGGTTCTGAAAAAATAATGAACACTCTTTTATTAAAAGCCATAATTAAAAACGGTGATAATGTTTCTTTAAACATGAATCAAATCAATGTTATAACGGGTTGATTCTACATCAGCAGTAAACACAAAATAAACAACAGTGCTTCGAGTTATATGTTAGTTTTGTTGATAAATTACTGAAATTATATATTATTGTAATCTTAATGCCTAAAAAATTACAACCTTAGTCACAGTCGATTGTTTTACCGAAGACAGTTGACATTGAACACATTGAATTATGGACAGGTCGACTATTGGTGGATATTTTTGTGGATGTCAGTAATGAAGATAACAATTATAACCGTTCACAACTGATTCGTCTTGCATTTAATTCATAATGTCGACTAATCAAATTATCGACCCGTCATTGTTTTGGTCGGTCGACCAGTTGACATGTACAAAACTATTTTAATACCTATGCATTACTATTTTTTTCATATTGTCGAATTTGCTTGTTAATTGTTTCACCTGTCCATCTAAGGTTTCGATAAGTGGAAGAAACTCTCTACACGTGTTTGTTTCTCAATCATTCGTGTTAATGGACCGACCTATTGACGTTTACATAAAAGTTGTTAGTCAATTTACTCCTCGATTGTTATTGTTTAAAGACAAACAATTATATAAAAAAAAAACATTGTATTATATCTAATGAATATAGTTTTACCTTTGATTGAACAGCTTTTCAATTATATTTATTTTATCTCGTTTGAATGAGGCTGCTGGATGCAGCGATGAATATATTCCGATGTATATCAACTTCAAAAAGCCTTTGATACTTCCACTATCCAATGCATCGAATGAATAATTTCCTTTTTTTGTGTGTATAGAATAATAACCTTTACACTGAAAAATAATCACGTTTCCGTTTTGCACTTAGTGTTATCACCATTGTAACCTTGAAATATGAAACCAATTTTATCAGTTTATTTTGTTTTTTTAATATCATAAAAACATGTTCATTTCAGGCACTTTATGAAAGAAATAGTACAATGTGATTATTTGTGACCTACAGAAATTCATCTTAACGTTCAAATACATATAAGACCTTATAGAAATAGAGATTGCAAAGTACTCAGCTTTAAAAAAATGTGTATTAGCAGGAGATTTAAATGCGAGATCTAGAACTGGTGAACTTGGATTTATAAATAATGATTCACACGAGAATCTTCTACATTTATCATGTTTATATGATAATTACAACCTATATCATGATATATTAATTAGTAATATTCCCGACATGAACATATCTTCCCGCAGATAATTATTAAACGATATATGTGTGCTCACGGGTTTCTGAATCTGTAATGACAGAGGAGATTTCATTCGACCATTTAATTGCCATAATCATCAAAGGAGCAGTGTAGTTGATTAATTTATAGTATCAGAGGACCTATTACATAAAGTTGCTCTATTTAAAATTGATAACTTTTTAACTAACATTTCCAATCTCAGTCAGGTTTCTGTTATGTTATATATGGATATGAAAGTTCCAGTACTAAATACTCAGAATAAACGTTCTTAGATGATACCTCTTCAACATATTTGGAATGAGGAGTCTGCTTTAAAATTGAAAACAGCTCTGAACTTCATTGATATACAAGAAACAAAATATGTTTTTTTCAGATGACTCTTCTTTCTAAAATAAGAAATCAAAACTAATCAGATATTATATGAGGCAGCTGATAATCTTTAACACAAATTAGGCCTACACTTTACTCCTTTAATTCTAATACTAAAAATAAAATTGAAACTAAATTGGTTTGAAATTTCTTTAAATATAAATGCATAAACAATTAGTTGATAACTATTTAACAATTATGATAATGACGCTATAGTGAGAGTGAATTTCTTCAGTTATTTAAAACTTAATCGAAAAACTAGAAAAGAAATGAATATAAACAAGATCTTTTTGCACAATTATTCAACACGAGAAATACCAATAATCAGTCCAATTATTGGGCATTATTACAGTCTTTAAGTAATGCATCCTCCCCTATGGAATATACATCTAATATATCAAACTCAGATTGATAACAATATTCTAAAACGCTAAATTAAAATTCCTTGCCGATCTATAAGGAAGTAAAAGTAAACTCACAAAAATACTGAACTCCAGTGAAAATTCAAAAATGAAAGTTCCTAAACAAATGGCAAACTTACAAATGAACTAACTGATTCACTTCATCGCTTATAAAAATTAATAACAAAATTGGATTTCAGAATTACAGGGAATTAAAGAGAATGAAGTAGTCAAATCACTAAACCAAATATTAAATCAACCAGCTCTGACTCCATTAGATGTATGTATGTATGTTCTGTATCTTCCTCCTCTAGTAGGAGCACCACCCAGGGTTATGGTATAAAAAGGAAGACATTTAACACACTGTATCGGTACAGATTTAATGTGAGCATTTGTCTATCCAGTTTCTCAGCCTGGCCGTGACGGGTCTTACTACACGTAAGTTAACCTTCCCCAAAACAATAAGTACAATGTAATAAAGCATACAAACACACCCACTCACCTGACTCGCTCATCGTAAAAAATATAAAAAAAATGCATAATATAAAAAAACATTATATTCAACATAAAGGATAAGGTCATCTAGGATGCCGCACAAATGCCAATGATAAAGGATTTCGAAAAGAAACTACCGATCCATAAGGGGAACAGCTAAAACCCTCAGACATCAAATAGATTGGTCTGATAGTTTCCCACATGGAAACTACTAATGGATCCCATCTGATTACATGTCTCAAACAAATCTGAAAAAATCTGCAGAAATCTTTCTCAACAAAAAAAAATATAATCCAAATCATAATATACGATGTAAGGATAATAATATTTTATCCATGAAATCATTTTGATAAAACACTTTCAATGATGTTGAAGGATTATCTCTGCAAACATTTTCACGTCCGCTCTCATCGGCATGCTCGACTCGGAATTTTTAGGTACGAGATACTCATTCGCAACCATTTGTATTTGCTTCCGTGTTAAGTAACTTTTATTGCCGACTTGTTTAGCCGTTTTAAGAAAATCTTATTGCCGACTTGTTTCTTTATCATTATGAGGCTGAATTCATACAGGAACCTCAAAGGATGAAAAATAAGAAGTTATCAATATCATTTAACTTTACTTTCCGCTATAAAGATGATGTCCTCTCACTAAATAATTTAAAATTTGGTGACTATGTTGAACGCATCTATCTCATCGACTAAAGATAAAGGAAACAATAAATATAGTTAAATCTGCCTCACATCTTGACTTATATCTAGAAATTTCCATTTCTATGTAGCAACATTCCAGCAGTGTCTCCATACCTAGTTCATATCTCTAAATTTATATGATTTTCCCGCGCTTGTATTTCCTTGGTAAAGGGTTGCTGCTCACAAGGAAGCTATTAAACCAAAGAGTTCCAAATGGTGAAGTTGAATTCATTCCTTCGAAAAAAAATTAAGGACGCCATCACGAGAGGGTTATGGAATAACCATTTCACAGATGATATCGGATATATTTACCACGTCGTAACTACAATCCCTTCCATTGTCATGAATGTGACCTACCGGATTAGACTATTTACCGGGTTTGTAATAACATGAGCAAAACGACGAGTGTCAAATGTTGAACATGTTTTCAAATCTCGAAATATCTTGTGTTCACAAAAACATCACTGGTAACAACATCCCTAGTTTCCCAGCAACTGTACAAACCCTTTCACTTGATTTTAATTTGATAGAAATCATTACCCCAACAACATTCAATCATTTTGTTAATTTAACCGAACTAAATTTATCTTGGAATCGATCGAATTGTGTATCTAGAAGAAGGGACGTTTGTAGGTCTTGTGAATCTTCGGAACTTAAATCTCAAAGGAAGTTACTTGAATTTTAGCTTGAAAATTCCAAATAACATTTTTAAGCCACAGGTGTCATTAACATATTTGAATATAGCGAGGAATAATTTCACAACACTTAATTATACATATACCACCATACCTGGGATTTTAATTTCTCATCCAGTTCGATTACAAGGTATAGAAGTAGATGCAAGACCTAGTCATATACTACTGTGAAAGTACTTAAATTTTCGTGGATTGCGATGAATTTATCCACGAATTTAAGTGTCCAACGAAATAAAACAACCATTGTTCAAATCAAGACATGGAAAGATCCCCATGAAGGTTTGACCACTGATATGATCTAGAGAATATATTGAATAACCTCGAATCTGAGAATATTTAATAGCAGTCACATAACTACAACTGCATGCAGGATTATATCTATTTAATCTTTAGTAACCTAAACTGTACAACGTTTTATCTTTTAATTTTTATAAAAAATTTTTTACGATGAAAGTCAGATTTCCAAATTGATATACTAGTATGATCAAGTGTTCATTTTATATCCTCATAGTTCTCGTACATATGGCAAATAATAATTCCATGCTGGGCTTGATTTTGATAATAATTATTTGACAATTCAAGATACGTTTATAGCATTTGTTTATGATACTGATTTCTTTAGGTGACACGTTTAGGGCTTAATTAACACCTTTGATGGTCCTTAATCTGTTGAATGATCAGTTTCTCTTGGGTTAATTAGTGCTGTCACTACGATTTACAAGGGGCAATGTTTACTTTGCAATTTCCTTCAATCCAGACTATTTGTAACCTTCGTTTCTAAAGGCTATAATTTTTCAATTTTTTTTTTTTAGAAAACTAAAATCCACGAATTTAAAAACCCACGAACATGTATATATTACTCAAAACACAAAAATTGATACCAACGAATTAAAGTACTTTCACAGTAATCGGTTAGTGTTTTGTTTTCAAGATGGATACAGAAAATTAACACTTCTTAAAAGGTTGATAATCGAATACTGCCACTTGTCTTCTGTAACCAACACAACATATTTTAATCTGTCCTATCTTGGGCATATTGAAATGAAAACTGTAAAGCTCAACTATGAACGTTGGACATTGCGAAATAGAAGAAGAAAGTTGCAATACGTAAACATTTCTGCTAATAACTTTTCAATCGCTAGTCTTTACATTCGGATAACAGATTTGAATTTCAATCATGGGTTAAAAGTTTTTAACATGACAAACTCTTTTCGAGATGTGAATATTTTTATACCACATTTATTTCTGAACTTTTAAGTATGACGCAAATTGAAGAAATTTATGTAGATAGTAACAATTTCGTAGAAACTTTTGATAACGAAAAATTGTTCATGCTACCTTCTACATTGAAAGTGTGCAATTTTGCAAATAACAGACTTTTAAAGTTTAATTTTGGAATGCCTTTCTTGTCGACATTAAACTTGCGGAATACTTCGCAAGGTGTATACCTTTCGACAAAAAGATATACAAATTCCAGTAAGACTACCTTAGAGAGGTTGATCTATCTTTTAATTTGATTCAGGATTTATCTTTCGCCGTATTTCATGGACATATACATACAATCAAGATCAATCTTAGCAACAACAAAATATCGGCTCTCACTTTCGATCTTTCTCTTCATCAAAGTTTAGAGAAACTAGATTTATCTTTCAACAACATCAACAGAATAAATTAGCAGACATATATGGATACATTACTAAAAATATCAAAAACATCAAAGCTGACAATTGATCTATCAAATAATTTATGAAAATGTCGATGTCAAATTCTACATTTTCTACAATGGATTGAAGCCTATATGGATATGTTCATAAACAGAAATAATTCCATGTGCCAGTTTGATAACAATGATGTAGTTCATTTGACAAATTTTGAAGAAATAGTTAAACAACTTGAGAATAAATGCAGTTCGTATACCTTGTTTATCATTTGTATGAACATGGCGATATTTACTGCTGGTGTCATTCTTGCTGCTGGATAGATGTTCCGATTTCGATGGAGGGGACGCTATCTGTATTATATGTCAAGAAACAAGTACAAGGTTTTGCAAAATATTCAATCTAGCACTACCTATATATACGATGCGTTACTCATGTTCCTATCATATGCAAACGAGAAAACCGATTTCACTTAGAACGTGATGAAAACTCTGCGTACATCAGCTGGACTTCGTTCAAGGGGAAGAAATTATACAAAATATAAATCAAGATCATCAGAATTCACCAAAGTAGGTTCACTATATGCATTTTTTTGCATGTTTGAATTTAACATGGCAAGAACGGAGAGCATATATTCTAGAGATGGTCAAAACATTCTCTTTCTGGTCTTCTATGAACAACTGCGTCCAAAAGATCTGCCATTAGTCATCCTTGAGTTAGTTCAGAAGCAATCTTATATTGAGTACCCGGATGATGAACACGGAAATGTCATGTTTTGGGAGAAAATAAAGGACGCTTTAGTTTAATACAGAAAATGCTAAATAATACAAAAAGAAGTCTTTAGCTTAACAAAGTGTTTTCAAACAGTAAACTGAATTGAAACTTCCTTTAGATATATTATGTTTGTACTAAATCTAGGAGTTTGGTGTGATCGTTAAATATACTTTTTATAGACAGGTCTTTTATATAGTACACTAGTGAATTATTTTTTTACTATTATGCTATTTAAGAATTCTTTCTCTGTATTTTTAAGCTATTCGTTTAATAAAAAATATTTACAAATCATGGTCAATAAGTGCAAGACCAACGACTGCACAGCGCAACAAGTGTATTTGATTGACAAACTATTTCCCTAAAATTATAGTATATCTTATAAAATATACACTACTACTATCATTAGGTAGTGCGGGTTCGAAAGACATTGGCATCACCCGTAGTTTTTGTTACGGTTTGTGTTGCTTAATCTTTAGTTTTCTATAATGTGTCTTGTGTACTGATATTTTTCTGTTTGTGTTTTGATTTTTTAGCCATAGCCTCGTCTTTTTTTTCAATCTATGAGTTTGAATGTCCCTCTCGTATCTTTCAGTAAATGGTTGTAAATGGGAGTACTACGACATCATTGGTGCTAAGATAGAATGTATGGTGGTTTAAAAATTTCAAAGCAAAGACATTTTCTTAATTGTTTCTAAATTTAGTTTGAAACAATTTATCGTTAACGATTTGCAGAAATAAAAATTTAAACTGGTTCTCTGTGTTTCGTCAGAAATTGTGACTACGCGATACCGAACATGCTGAATGACGAAATACGGATCAATGAAATAGAATATTTAAATTCATTTGTAACAAGACCAAATATCAAACTTACTAAAATTATAACTCTGTCAGCTAACAACTCTATTTCGAGATATTTAATCTTCAAAAATGCTTGGAAAAGACTGACTCAGATTTTTATCTTATATATTTTCAATTTGGCATTATTTCGGTTACAAATCTTACCAAACGAAATTTCGAAACTGCTAAGATTTTTCATGACCTTCTATGTGCTATTTAAGTCTCATATGAAAATAAAGTGGGTGGTTTGAGGCAAAATATGTTCACCCTGTATCGTAGGAAAGAACTAAAGAAGTCTGAACATCTGGCCGACATTTTTAAACCTGTCATAACTTCATCCTGAAAACATCACTATGTCCATGGATCGTTTACCTGTCTTCAATTTTTTGCACCACAAAAAAACGATTTGTCACCGTATATACCTTCCGGCATGTAAATAAGTTAAGTTTAATGTTTAACATTTATGTATTATATATTCCTTAAGAACCCTGCTTTTTATGTTCACAGTACTTCTTCATGACCATAAAATATCACAACAAAATTACATTTCAGAATTGGCCAATGGAAGTTACCTTCAGTGACTCAGCAGAAAGTTAGTAAATCAGGAGTATGTCAGAGAACTTCTCGTATTCTTTTATTTGTCTTTGTAAATTATTACTTTTACTGTTTAGTGTTTTTTGTTTGGTAATATCCATTTAATGTTGCTATAGGTATTTATACATCTCGTCCTTGTGTTATAGCGCTATGGTGGATTTTTGTTTTTCTTACTGTTTGTTGTTACTTATGTACTTTGTACTTATGCCTTTTTGTTTTTCCTAGTTAATATATGTTAGACTCAGATCGACGTCCGGCCTCTAATCGACGTCTGTTCCTCAAATCGACGTCCGTCATTAATTCGACGTCCAATATTTTTATATTCTATCCGGAAGACATGTATTGCCAAAACCACGTCCGATTGATTTTAGTTATGTATATATATATACGTCTTTAATCAATGTTCAACATCAATAAATTACAAATTATTGCACTTAATTTACACTTGTACATGTTTATAGGGTTCTTATGACAACTAAATTTTCAAACATTTATTATATATACTTTCCATCTAGATTTTTTCAACTAGAAATAGGTAACATGCATATTAATGTTTATCTTGATAAAAAGTTAATCCAATCGATTTACATAAAAGTGTGTCGTTCCTGTTCATAATAATAAATGACCTTCATGTATGTGTATGTCAATGAGAAAGCAACCTAACGAGAAAGTAAACCAAACGACATCTAGGATCAATATTTAGTCTAACAATATAAAGAAGTACAGTCAATTCTTTAGAGAGTACACCACTGTTCTAGGTTTTCGATGGTTTATGTCTGTCATATTTGTTTTTCTAAATTGTTTTTTATAAATAAGACTGTTGAATTTTATAATTTGAATTGTTTACGTTATTCATGTCGTGACCTTTTATAGCCATTGCAGTATGGGTTTTTATTATTGTTGTACTTGCCTAAAATTGCTCACATTCATTTTTTTTGAACTCTGATAGTGTCCATTGGAAATCATACCACATCTAATATTTTTATGTAATCTCATATTTGTCACACATAATATGTTTAAAGGTCTAAATGTTTCAGCTGCTATCGGATTAGTTCGATTTTGTATTCTGTGTCCAAAACAGACGTTGATTAGAGAAGCTAAAAATTGGACGTCGATCTAAAAGGCCAATAAAAACGTCGATTAGATAGGCATAAAATTGGCCGTCGATTTGGAACATTATTTTTCTTGTGACGTCAGATTTGGACGTCGATTTGAGGAACGGACATCGATCTGAGTCTTACATGTATATTTTCATTTTTAGATATTAATTAAGATAATAACACAATGTTGACAGCTGTACCCCTATTTTTGACATTTTTACCTCTTGTGTCTGTATGTTTTGTTCACACATCGTTTGCAATGAAATGGAATTGTATGCGACTGTCATATACGTGAGAGGTTTAGCTAGCTATAAAACCAGGTTCATTTCCCCCTACTCAACACGAGAAAATGCCTGTACAAAGTCATGAATAAGACAGTTGTTATCCATTCGTTTGATGTGCTTGCGATTTTGATTATTACATTTGATAAGGAACCATCCTTGTTGCATTTTTTGCCGGATCCAGTTATTTTTTTTATTTTTTATTTTATTTTTCATTAAACAGGAAGCAAGCATTTTTTCACTATTTTATTGTAAAAAATTCTAGAATCATTTATACTATCAGTAATTTATCATATAATATCAGAAATGACATTTTGAACCTGAAGTTGATATTTGTATTCAAAAATATTTGCACTATGAGTGGATAGACCTTCAATTGTTCTCTGAACAATTTGTTTCTTAAGTGCTCTCGTGGTTTTATTTAGTCATTACTTGACAGCGAAGTATCGATTGTTTTATATATAGTTTAGGCGTAGGAAAGGAAATCAATTAAATTCAACAGGGAAATTGTTTTGATCAAAGGTCATTCAGATTAAATTAAACACCCATTTCATTAGTGATACGTAGATTTGATTGTAAAAAGCACAAAAAACCTTCTAGCATTGTCTTATATCAGTCTATCAAAGGTATATATCTATTTTATAGCATATTGTAAACTGTTATAAATACTTTTATGTGTATAGTTGTGTATGAAAACATTTCATGCATTTTACTGACAAAAGAATCGAAGTACTTATCAGATCAAAATTGAATGTGTTGTTGCCTTACTTGATCAATTTTTTATCATTGGTGCACTTATCTTATTCATAATATTACATTAAAGAATTCACCTAAAATTTTAATTTATGCAACAATGTCACAGTGTATATTTTGACCAATGTTTATTTCTCATGACACGTTTTCTGATTACTTGAACACATTATTATATAGTTATCCAAGGTACCAGGATTATAATTTATAATATGATAAGGTACAATTATAAAAATACTGCAAAAATGACCAAATTTTCAAAAATAGCATACACTGGTACGTACAGCTAAACATAGAAATATACCATATGGTACGAAATGGTTATCATTATAATATTCCATATGGTACAAAATGGTATACATTAGAACCTTCCTTATGGCAAGACATGGTCATGGGGCGAAATGGTTATAATACGAAATTGTATTGCTAAAGTATGAAATAGGTGGTACAAATTGATTATGGTACGAATTAGTTTTGTACTAGTATGAAATGTGGGGTAGAAAATGCTTATGTTACGAAATGATTAGGAAGACGTCACTGTAAATTTGGGATGAATATGGCAACAAATGCACTGTTCCGTTATTTCTTACTTCTTTTTTTTTGTGTCTGTCGTGGTTACTCAATAAACTATCTTTATTATTTAAATCACACAACACATGGCCCAAAACAACATGACAATGTGAGGGGTAAAACGAGTTGTGCATGAAGTAGAACGCCTTATAAATCTTTTCATGTTGCAATGTTTATTTTTTTCTAACATGATTTTTTCTAATCAATTATTTTCATTATCATTGTTAAAATAAATATAATAATTATCAATTGTTTGTCTGTACTTAAAAAATATATCAATCTTAATTTTAATTAATATTAAATAGAAAAATGATACTATATTTTTTAGAATCTTTGCTGGTTTAACTGACAAATTGAAGGTATTCACAATCTACGTTACCTTTGTCATATGCATCATGCCAGCTGTAATCACAGGAGAACATTTAGAAGATGTATGTAAGTTTGACCAGCGATGTCAATGTTCTAATTTGGATACTACAGTGTATTGTTATAAGAAAAACATTACTGACAGTAACATCCCTTATTTTTCGAAGGAAGTGCACAAACTTTTTATGAGATTTAATAAAGTAATGATAATTCCACAACAAGATTTAATCATTTAGAATCTCTTACCGAGTTGGATTTATCTTGGAATAGACTTTCGTATATAAAAGAAGGAACATTTAATGGTCTATCGCGTCTCAAGGTATTATCTATTTAAGGAAATTATTTGAATTACAGTTTAGAGATACCAAACGATATTTAATAACCATTGGTGTCGTTAATACACTTGAATGTGGCGCGCAATTTGTTGTTCGAAACAAATAACATTTTCGCCACTTTCCCAAGTATTTTCATCACACCTCTACAGAAATTACAGTTTATAGAAGTTGATGTAGGAAACCACTTGTTATTGTTTAGATTTTCAAACGGAAAATAAATTCTTCACGCATCTTACAAGGCTGAAAATAATTTTTTGTTTGTTGTCTTCTGTGACCAATATATCGTTACTCTTTCTTCAATATCTTGATCATATTGAAATGACAAACTGAAGAATACAACACTATGTATATGACGTTAAGACATTACCAAATAGGAAAATATTTAAATATTTAGACATTTCTCATAAACTGTTTGATGAAGAGAACCTACGAAGGGTAATGCAAGATTTGGTATTCAATGACGAATTAAACGTTTTTTAAATGACAAACTGCTGTCCTTTTGTATATAAATATATGTCAATATGTACGTTTTTGAATCAAACGAAAATAGAGAAACTTTATGTAAATAATAACAGTTTTGTAGAAGCTCCAGTAGACGACGAAAATGGTATGCTACCTACTACATTGAAACTGTTCGATTTTTCAAATAACAAACTTGGAAAGGTTTTTTTCGGAATGCCTTACTTGTCGATATTAAACTTAAGCAATAACTCGCTAGGGACATACCTTTCATCAAAAAGATATACTAGTTCTTCAAAGACTGAACTCAAAGAAGTTGACATATCTCATAATCTTATTTATGATTTGTCCTACTCGATTTTTCAAGGCCATTTTAAAACACTTAAAATTAATCTCAGCCAAAACAAATTAACGGATGTTACTTTTGATCTCTCCGATCTAGTTAGTTTAACAGAACTAGATTTATCTCGCAACAACATCGGTGGAATATCGTCACAAGCTTCATTGAATACATTACACAAATTATCTAAACAGTTGAAAATCAACCTGTCAAACTATTTGTTAAACTGTAGCTAGACAAATCTGTATTTCCTACAGTGGATGAAGGTAAATGTGGATATGTTCATATTCATGCATAAATATACCTGTCGGTTTGATAATAATGACGTAGTTTATCTGACAAATGTTAATAATATTGTTAAACAACTTGAAAAGGAGTGCAGCACACATACATATTTAATTATAAGTGTATCTATTGGAATCATTACAGCTTTAATTATTCTTTGTGCCGGTTTAATGTTCAGATTTCGATGGAAGCTACGTTATCTTTATTATATGACTAAACATAAATACAATGTTTTCAAAAATATTCAATCTAGCGATACTTACAAATACGATACGTTCATAGCATATGCAAATGAAAAAACCAATAATTTCGTTCTAAACGAAGTCATACCAAACTTAGAACGTGATGTCAACCTGAAACTATGTAATCATCAGCGGGATTTTATTCCAGGAGAGGAAATTACTCATAATATTACCGACGGAAAGTCAAAGTAAGAGAACATTATGCAAAGTAACGCAATCGTTTCCTGATTCGTATTATTGCATGTTTGAATTAAACATGGCAAGAATGCAGAGTATATATTCGAGAAAAGGAAAGAATATTCTCTTTCTGATCTTCTATGAACAACTGAGTCCAAAAGATCGATCCGTTAGTCATTCTTGAGTTAGTTCAGAAGCAATCGTACATCGAGTATCCAAATGATGAACAAGGGAATGTTGTGTTTTGGGAGAAAATTATTTTTTTATTTAAAAATAAGTTCATAGAAACGTAATTCTTAGCTTGATGAAATGTTTTCCAACAGTAAACATTACTTGAATATATTTATTTTTGATAGACTTTTTTTTATATATATAACGCCAAAGAAGTCTTTTTTTACTTGTTTAATATGTTATGAATTCTTTTAGTAAAACATGTTCTGCTCAATTTCATTCAAACTATATGCTAAATAAAAAGCTTTTCAAAAATTACGAAAAATAACAAATCTACAAAAAACAACAGAGAAAACTAAAAACTAAAATAACAAAACCTACAAAATAAAACGATTGATAATAAGCTCGTGTGTAGTTATGACTCAATCCCATTTATACTATACTGTCTGTGTGGCTTTTCAACAAAAATATAATACATGTTCTTTAATTCTTCATTAATTTATTCCTTTCTGCACCCATTGTATAAAAAAAATCATCAACGTGTGGTTGCGTTTGATCTCAGTACTTCATTGGTTAAAATCCGATTATGACGTCGAATTTTCTTGCTTTCCTCTGTATTTCCTTTTGTGACGGCATGAAAAAAGGCAACCATGCCTGATGACGTCACATAGAAAGTACGCATCTTTTTAAATCATTCGAAAAGAAGGAATAAGTTTGCCTGCATAATGTTAGAAAATCATAAGGGAAACAGATTCCACTACCAAATCTCGTGTAATAATTTAATACAGTAGTGTGTGAGGAAGCAATTATATTGGGTTTAATTGGATCCTTCAAATGTGTTAATTTTATCCATTTCATGTAATCTTAAACGAGAAAATTACTTTCTAACTGATAATATAGTTGTTCATCAGTGTAGACCATATTCGTAACCAGAACTTTTAATAAATCAAACCAGAAGCCCGAGAAAGAGGCAATGCATGCACTCAATTTTTGAATCTCTTCAAACATGTTAATATTATTCAAAATTATAAGTCATTATGTGTTCTTCAAAATTCACCAATCCTTCATATTTCATTTTATACCCTCACATCTAATAGTTATCAAAGGTACCAGGATTATAATTTAGTACGCCAGACGCGCGTTTCGTCTACGTAAGACTCATCAGTGACGCTCATATGAAAATATTTCTAAAGCCAAACAAGTACAAAGTTGAAAAGCATTGAGAATCCAAAATTCCAAAACGTTTTGCCAAATACGGCTAACTTAAGGTAATCTATGCCTGGAATAAGAAAAATCCTTAGTTTTTCGAAAAAGTTTTGTAAACAGGAAATTTATAAAAGTGACCACATTATTGATATTCATGTCAACACCCTCGGGGACGAAACGTCCTACAGCAGTGGCATCGACCCAGGGGTGTAAATAGTTATCAAAGGTACCAGGATTATAATTTAGTACGCTAGACGCGCGTTTCGTCTACATAAGACTCACCAGTAACGCTCACATCAAAATATTTATAAAGCCAAACAAATACAAAGTTGAAGAGCATTGAGGATCCAAAATTCCAAACAGTTTTGCCAAATATGGCTAAGGTAATCTATGCCTGGGATAAGAAAATCCTTAGTTTTTAGAATATGTTCTACAGAGTTTGATATTCACACCTATGCTTTGGAACTATTTTGTTTTACATTCTTCTTTCCGGTATGTGCTATTTGGACGGGACACGCAAGGTACATTCAAATGAATTCTGCTTAAACAGGTGCCGATCTTACAATTGCAGTGAGTTGAACATTTTCTTTTACTTCGTATTAAAGGCATCACTGTGACTTTAAGATGAAGAATATCAATGAAACCTCTGTTCCTTTGCTTTGTGTGTGTGTGTTTGTTAGAGTGCATGTAATGATTTTGTGTCATGTTTGAATACCCCATACCTTTTGTTTCTTATTATTATGATGATTATATTATGATTATTGCATCGAAGACAATTGAGGAAAAAACAACATCATCAAAGAGGAAATCAACAAGTGCTGTAAATTTATAATTATAGGCGATAATTCACACCATGCTATTAATTGAAATAGAACCAATGAAATGATATAAATCTCACATGCAAGAGATAGTGTTGACAGAATGCTTTAGATATGCATTACTTCATATATTTATATCATCATAAAAATGAAAGTTACTGAATAATTGTACATGAATTAAAGGATACAATTGATATAGATAAGTCTGTCGAATACAGCCGTACATCTAGAAATTGACATTGACAGGCGATTAAAATCCGAACTATACGATAAATGAAATCATTGAAGTAACCCAATTGCTATTTAGCCATATGCCCGCATCACCTGTACATGGACTTATATCGCCAAATTGATATGGTATTCCAGAGATTGCATTTCATATGCGTATTGGTCAGTTTTTTAGTTATCTTTGTTGTTTTTTGTATACTATTTATCTTTTAGTGATTTATTGTCGCCATGATATTTAAAGTTGGTTTTTGACTTATAAATCTAAATATCCCTTTGGTATCTTAATGTCGCCTATCGCCTATCTTTTTATACTGGACATTTGATTTTGAAGATGTGGTATGAGTGCCAATCAGAAAACTCTACATCCAAGTCGCAATTTGTAAAAAGTACGGTCTTCAACACGCAGCATTATCATATTCGTAATCATACTTTATCTACTAATTTTCATACTGGAAATTATTGTTAACTGTTTTTTGGCTCACCTGGACATAATGTGGATTGAAACTTTAGATTGTAAAATGTATCAGCAAGAAATTATCTACAAATAAGTAGTCGACTCCGTTATAAACCTATTGCCCTTTAATGACACCCCCCCCCCCCCCCCCATAATTCATCTTTTGCAATATTATCTTGAAAACTATAATCTATAGCAAATTATACTAAAACAGCAACATTATCATGCTTATCAGTATGCAAGACCTACCAAAAAAAATCAAAACGGCCAAAATCACCAAATAACTCGTATTAAAGTTATTGCACATAATTGATTGTTTATGTTTATATAAAAAAAAGAAAAAGAATGAGATGTGGAATGCTTTCCAATGAGACAACTCTCCACAAGAGACCACATGACACAGAAAGAAACAACTATTGGTCACTTTACGGCCTTCAACAATGAGCAAAGTCCATACCTAATAGTCAGCTATAAAATGCTGACTTTGTAAAACAATTCAAACGTGAAAACTAACGGCCTAATTTGTAACAAGAAATAACAAAAACAATTAAAAACCAATTGTTCAGAGAACAATTGAAGGTCTTTCCATCAAAACAATGTATTTTGATATGAAAAGTTGTAAAACTAAGTTTAAAATGTCATTTCAATCGTCAAATGATAGCTCCTAGTAAGCTGATTCCAAACATATATTGTTTCCATACATTTTTTTTTAAATAAGGGAGATAATTTGTTACTTCCGGTTTGAAAAATGTTACTTCGGATTATATTTGAATATTTACTTGACACTAATTCCAAAAATTTCTGGTTCTATATACTTTTATATTAATAAAGTACAAAAAAATAGCTACTTCCGGTTTACAAAAGGTCACTTCCGGTTGTTTTTTTCAAGGTTAAATGGTTTGATACCTTTTTCTAAAAGTTGTATATCTTTATCATGTATACATATAGAATAAAAGCAAAGGTCAAAATCTAGAACGTCAAATTAAGCTATGACCTTGAGATCAATTTCAAGGTCATAAACCAAGGACCTCAAATCAAAAGACCATAGGTCTTAATTATATTTAGTTAATGAGTTATATCACCAAACGCGTATTTTTAAATACAAGAGGGGAGAAAACTTCCTTTTACATGCAACGTACGCTTGCAATCAAAATTTACATCTTACGACATGTCGCAACTAACAATTTAGTAAAAATAATTTGTTGATATCTTATACAGTCTTTGGATATAAGTGAAAATAAGCCAAATTCAAATATTAGAATATGACCTTGACCTTTGACCTTGACCTAATTTTCATTTTTTGGGACCAAGGACCTCAAATCAAAAGATCCTAGGTCTCTATCACTTATGATTTATAAGATAGAAATTCATATCACTTATATCAGATGCATAAAGGGAAATAACTCTCATATGGAGCGATCATATCGCTTCGGTCAAAATAGGACAAATCATGCCAAGGATATAACGAACAATTTTGTAAAATAAATTTGTCATAATCTTTTACGGTTGCGAAGGAGATGCGCTAACAAGGAAAACAGTGTTTGGGGAGATAACTCCTACAAGGAAAAGTATTCTTTTACGCAGGGTAAATTTCAAAAGCGGATAAACTGTTCAATATCATATACCAAATATCTAAGCGACATATTGCGAAACAAATGTTTATCGCAAGAACAAAATTAGGCGGAAGAAAAAAAAAAAAAAAAATTAATCAGAAGAAAAACAATAGGTCTTTCCACAGAAAAGTGGAAAGACCTAAATATGTAACACATCAACAAACAACAACACACTGAATAAACATGTAAGCGAAATCCAAACCTTTCTTCTAACCTGGTACAGTGGTGAAACATTTCAACAAAAGAACGCACTATAAAAATCAGTTGGAAAAGGATTTACTCATCAGATGGATACATATAGAAATACATCTAACAACAACACAGAGTGGACGTGGCCGGGTACTGAGTACATATCTGAGAGTACTCGCAATTACTGACAGATTGTGCAAAATTCCTAACAACTAATAAAAAAGCATGTCCCAGGTTAGGGGGAGGGTTTGGATCCCGCTAACATGTTTAACCCCGCAACATTATTTATGTATCTGCCTGTCCCAAGTCAGAAGCCTGTAATTCAGTGGTTGTAGTTTGTTTATGTGTCACATATTTTTTTTTTCGTTAATTTTTTTTATATAAATAAGGCCGTTAGTTTTCTCGTTTGAATTGTTTTACATTGTCTTATCTCGGCATTTTATAGCTGACTATGCGGTATGGGCTTTGCTCGTTGTTGAAGGCCGTACTGTGACCTATAGTTGTTAATGTCTGTGCCATTTTGGTCTCTTGTGGACAGTTGTCTCATTGGCAATCATACCACATCTTCTTTTTTTTTATATATATATTCAACTAGAATATGTTTTAATTCAAGCAGTGGACTGGTACAAGAGACAATACAATGACTTGTAATTATGATACTGAAGTCTTTTCCTTCTCTTTAATGGTCTCATAGATGTGCATTCTATGTAATATGTGTTTGAATTCTATCACGAAAGTTACTGTCGGGCCCTACTTAACTTGCTTGTTCGATGTGAGCCAACAGGCCATGATGAAGACCGTATTTTTTTCTTTCATTTTTTTACATAAATAAGACCTTTAGTTTTCTCGTTTGAATTGTTTTACATAGTTTTATCATGGCCTATTATAGCTGACTATGCGGTATGGGCTTTGCTCATTGTTGAAGGCCGTACGGTGACCTATAGTTGTTAATGTTTGTGTCATTTTGGTCTTTTGTGGATAGTTGTCTCATTGGCAATCATACCACATCTTCTTTTTTATATGCATCGAAGACTAAATTATCCACCATTATTGTTGGCTATTGAAAACGCAAAGAAAAGATGGAAACTTTAAGGAGGAAGAATGATCAGCAGGACAAGATCCAAAGAAATATCAAAAAAATTAAAACAAAGTAAACTAGTTTTGCTGTTTTGTCCTTCAAAGGTGGCATTTAGCCAAACATATAATGTTTAAGAAATGACTGTAATAGTTTTTCTGTCTATGAAGAAATAACATTAAAACTTTGGTGCACACTGAATAACGTGCGTAGCGGGCTATTTAACAGTGTGCACCACATTTTTTTTTATGTTATTTCGAATAGACAGAAAAAATATTACAGTCATTTCTGATAATTTAATTCTAAATTCAATTTTTCAACCGTAGAAAACCATGGAAAAACGTTGATGACGTCACGTCACATGACTGAATTATGTCTATTGGCTCATAACAAAATAACGTCAGCCAATCAGAAGACGCGTTACATCCAAAATCAAATTATTTAATTATGTTGATACAAGTGAGAGACACTGAATATTTAACATTTTTAGAACTGCTATCTGTTTTCACAGCCTTATATTTCAATATCAACTTTGTTAATTACATATTATCAATCACTGATTATTTTTCAAATTATGCTTATCTAAAACAAAAAATAAATGTATAAATAACGTACGTTACTTCCTCCATAAACTTGTTTTAAAATTAATTAACATAGATCATTAAGATAGATGGCAGCTATAAATTGTATAATCGTTTACACTCTGCCACAATTTTATTTCTAACATGGTACACATATCTCCAATAACAGCAACAAAAAATAAATTGGGACACTGAGCTTTTGTTTTAACCTACAGATAAACAAATGTGCTTAGATCGTGCTTCGAAAAAACAATAATGTGTTATGTAGAATATAATTTAAAAATATGTAGAAATAAAGGCATCAGTAGATTACAGCTGTTCAATAGTTATAAATAGATTAATCGAAAGCATTTCCGGTCGGTAAAATTGTCTTTTAATGTCCTATTAGGAAAAAGAGTTAGTGGTGTCATGGTCTTTGTTTTCTTGCAACAATATACTTAGTAAATTACAAGTTTAGTCATTAATATGTATTATCTTAGTTATCTCTCCTTATACGGCTAAATTGAAAAAAATATGTTCAAACATAAAATATACTTTATTCTGTAAAAAAAGATAAATGTGTGTTTAAATAAAAAAAATCACATTTTTTTACCTTTTCATTCCTGTTTTAAATTTGCATAATAAAAACCCAAATAGTTGGTGATATTGACAATCGGAAATAGCGGAAGATCGACGTACTATTATTTATTGTGTGTAAATATGTTTTAAGATTGCAATGTGAAATTTGAATTGCAATAAATGTATACCGAGAACCTGATAATAAGTTTTATAACAAACATTTGACAGTGAATGCAAGTAATTTCCTTGTGCGTTGTTTTTGGTCGCATGAGAGCGAAAAAGAATACAGGAAAATGTGAAATCAATACATTGGAATGAGGAAATATTAATCAAAGGCTATTTAAAAGTGTATAAATACAGGATATATTCATCACGTTTCATATAATTATGCATTTTGTTTTACATTTTTCAAAAATTCGGAGGGAGGTCTTTGAATGGTAATATACATTTCAAAATACTCATTTTATAATGTTTTTATTGTGGTTGATGCTACTTTCATATACATGCGCACATATTATAGCATTAATATGGTGGACGAAAATATTAAATAAGAAAATTCCCGTAGTAAGGTAAAAAAAAGAACTCGCATCTACTTTTTTTTTGTGAAATCTCTTTTCTTTAAACGGACGTCGATACATGTATATAGTTTATAGCCAATACATGTGAATCATAATTGTATCATGGAATGGTTTACAAACATTTTGGTCCCAGAAAAAAAATAAAGGGTTATCCAATCTTAAAATTCATAGTAAAAGTGACAACACTTTAACAAAAAAATAAAAACGACGATAAATTCACAAAAAGTCAACAACACACAAAATTGATAACTACAGACCGAGCAACATGAATTAAACAAAAACCCGTGAATTATCTTAGGTGAGGTTGTACATGTGGCACTCGTCGAGAGACGGAAGGATCTGTTATTTTCCAATATAATCAATTGCGTGCATAAAGTATAGTTTCACTAGGATTTCCTAATTAAATTCAGACTTTTTCTATCCACAGCAATTGAAATCGAAACCTGTATTATAACTTTTCTTTTCAATCCATTATTTTTATAATAAATATTCAGATTTTGGGATTTTTTTATGACTTAAATCATTATTCAATTATAATAATATATATTTTATTAAATTTCAGAGCTGTTAAAATGGCCACGAAGAAGATACCAAACATATTCACTGGTTTTTTTTTACATGTTCTATTTTATATGCTGCGTATCAATTATATTATTAAATTTACTTCCAAGGAATGTATGCCTCTTTGGTGACAGTTTTAACCGAACTAGATTTATCATGGAATCGAATTGGGAAGGAACGTTTGAAGGTCTATTGAGTCTTCGGACTTTAGATATCAAAGGAAAATATTTAAATTTAATTTTGAATATTCCAAATACTATTTTCAAGATATTGGCGTCAATAACATTTTTGAATATAGCGTCTTGATTGTGTATTTGTAAGGTGTTTTTCCCCTGCCTTGTGTCGATTTGATGAGTTACGCCTTTTTCAACTGATTTTCAGAGTTGTGAAGTAACTCCATTGTCCAAGGTTAGGGGACGGTTGGACGCTCTCAAACATGTTTAACCTCCCCTCATTATGTATGTGCCTGTCCCGCGTTAGGAGTCTGGTGTTTAGTGGTTGATGCTGCTTAATGTCCGTCATGTCTGTTTTTCGTAAACTGTTTTGTTTTAGATTGGTTTTCTCACTTCAAATTGTTCATGTCAGCGCCTTTAAAAAAATATTTCTCGATTAACTCGAGCCAACTTTATGGTATGGATTTTTGTCATTGCTGAAGGCCGTACGATTGCCTAGTAGTGCTAACACCCCCTTTCTATCATACCACAACTTATTATTATAAGAAAAGCCAACTTTGACAAAGATGAATCGGAAACAATGTTGGTAGTTATTCAAACAACAAAAATGCGGTTACTGTACTGGGGAAATTTTACGATTGATTTTGTAATTATGGCGACATACTGTCGTTTTGGGAATGTATTGGATTTCTTCGATCTCTGATGATCCTCAGGGATATCAAATTTTGCTTTTGAACGCACAGGAAAGATCATTGAAAGCACAATGTTATCAATTAAGAGAGAGAGATAGGGGTGGCCCTAACCACTCATAGAAATTTCTCAATAAAACGTTTTCAGTAAAAAAAAAAGGAATAGTGATGCACTTAAAACTCGCAAAGAGTAATTAAAGACGATCTAAAGTTAATTATTGACGTTTGACATACCCAGTCGTTAAGAATACAACTAAGAGAGCGTTCCGAGACGGATAAAGAGTACTCTTAGGGTTGAGAGTACATCATGAATTTAAGTGATTTTATTCATTCTAAGATTACTTCAAGATACAATCTTAGCATGTGAGATGATCATAAGATTGCTTTATGATACTGGACTCAGCTTTTTTACCATTGTCATCATGTTGTGAAAAAACGCTACCTCTTAATGTATGAAATTAGACAACAGAAAGTATAGCTTCAAACAGTTATGTATGGACTAATGTCATGTAACACTATATACTCAAAAGTATGCCGGTGTGTAAAAGTAAGAAAAAACAGCTGACAAACCTTTATGTCGATATAACAATGTATACGCATAGCAGAATAAACTCAAAATATGAATGTGTTGTTTTTTTTAGCTTTATATCTGAGTAAAAACTGTCAATGTAAGGTTAACATTGTGCATGATGTTTGATTGAATTTACAACAAATATTGATTTTTAAATGTTTTGATTAATATTGAAACACATGTTAGATTGTTAAAAATTTCAAACAAATTGTTGTTATTAATCAACATTGTTTGTTGCATTGTCTACTTTTACAAAGAATTACATTCAACAATTTGTAAGGAAAAGATAATGCATGATAAAATTGATTACACGTTATTCATTAAACAATAAAGCAATTGGTATTCGTCTAGTAAAAACACTACGAAAATTTTCACATAAAAGACCAACAATTGTTAACTTTCATTATTTTAACTGACTTCCGGAATTATAAAGTTGATGCTTTGAATGTTTAAAACTCCGGATATTTGCTTCAAACGTACGTTTGAAATGTTTCTTTTTTTTAACCAAACACACACACACAATGCGTTAAAACCAATAAATCAAGTTTTACTGTTTAGCTACAAAGGTATTAAATGAATGAACTATATTTTAGAGGTGTCACCGTGTCTCGTTTTGATTGATTTAACTTTTATGTTTTTTATAGATCGATATCTTTTTGTAAAGACTAAATGATAGCTTCTTTTTCCCAACAAAAAGGCAAGATATGTGCATAAGAAAAAAATATAAAAATCCTACTGACCAATTTACTTTTATTATTGATTTTATTTTAATTTAGGTATTCTACAGAAAAAGGTTTTTGATAACAGTCAATTAGATTTCTTAAGCTAAAATTTACCAGTGTTGCTTTGTATGTATGTCAATAACTGTTTTAATAATGGATTAAACTTTTCCTAGAATATAAAAATGAGGAGATGTATAAATGCTAACGAGACTACTATACAATAGAGATCATGAGGCGAAAATAAAAACTGCTATACTTTGTACTCTTGATTTAAAAACATGATGTACATTGCCAGCTGTTAATCGAGAAATAAACGTTAGTATAAATAATTTCTGACAGAACATTTATATACCGTCATATTTCAAAGACTCAAACAATATATTCAATATCTAGTATAGTATCAACATAAAATATGTTTAGTTACTGCAAGGGCTGTTGATAACTTGGTCTGTTCACAAGGACTTTTGCTATGAACAAATATTTCTTAACTTGTCAGGTTTTTACTTTCGAAAATTATTAAGAAACAATGGTTTCCGGTCGCTCAGGCAAAGTTGACCTTAGAAGGATTTGACTATTATTGTAATGTAAAAACATAAGGAGATGTGTTATGGCTGCAATTGAGATAACTGTCCACCAAAGTTCAAATGAAGTGATTGTAAGCAATTATAGGCAACCGTAGGACCTTCTATAATGAAACTATCACAAACTGTAAAGTCGGGTATAAAAGGCCCCAACATAGAAATATGAAACCATTAAAGTGAAAGAAAAAACTATAAAGCCAAATTTATAAATATATACCCCGTATGCAGCACCTGCATACGGGGTATATATCTCCCAATTGATACGATATTCACGTGCTTACATTTCCTATCATGATTTTCTTTATAGAGGGTTGCTGCTCACAAGGAAGCTATCAAACCAACAATTCCGAATAGTGAAGTTGAAATCATCCCTTCGTAAATTTTACGGACGCCATCACGAGTTGGTTGATCGTTATGGAATAACCGTTTCACAAATGATATCGGATATGTTCCATACGTCGTAACTACAATCCCCTTCCCTTTCATGAATGTGACCTACTGAATAAGACTATTTACCGGATTTGTTATCACATAACCAACACGATGGGTGCCACATGTGGAGCAGGATCTGCTAACCCTTCCGGAGCACCTGAGATTACCCCTAGTTTTTTGGGGGTTGTGGTGTTTATTCGTTAGTTTTCTATGTTGTGTCATGTGTGCTGTTTTTTGTTTGTCTTTTTTTAATTTTTAGCCATGGCGTTGTCAGTTTGTTTTAGATTTATGAATTTGACTGTCCCTTTTGTATATTTCATCCCTCTTTTTTTTAACAAAACAATTTAACAAAAAATAAAATATAACAGACTTGGAGAAACGACAACCACTGAGCTACATACTTCCTGACTTTGGACAGGCACATAATGAATGGGGAATGCGTACGTCCTTTATTGGGCATATACAGCTTTTAGATCTGACTGATTTCTTTTTTTTTATACATGCTTGCCTTTCAAATATTAAGTTTAGAACGATCCTTGTAAAAATTTTAATCCAGAAAACCGTTCCAGATGCATGAAATTTATAAAGGGTTGCTTTGTGAATGATCCCTTAAGTTACGTTTTCAAGACTGAAATTCTCTTAAGTCGGAGTAAAAAGCTACCGCGCAAACCTTTATTTCAGCGCTTGATATTGTAGAAAAGTATATGAACTGTTCCATATAAATATTGACAATAAGTTACATCAGACCAAAAACTGAGACAGTAAAAAGTTTTGGAAATAGTATTGGGTCAGGTAAAAAATGGCGTAGATCCTGAAGTTTTATTTAAGCTTTCTTTGATTTTTTAAAGATATAAATATATGTGACTCAAATACTAAGAAACAAAGTTAATTTAAATGAACATAATTTACCGAATTAGGTCAGGTTCCTTTGAATATCTCTAGAAAGCTTAAGTTTGCTTCCCTTTGGTGTAGAACAAATTAAATAACATGGAACTTATCCTACCAAATTTAAATTTATTCAATATGTACAATCTTTATTTGATGATACAGTTCTTTTTTAATATGCACTCTAAAAAAAAATTACTTGGAATTACCAAAAAAAAGTAATTCAATAACTTGATTCAAATTTGTCAAAATTATTGATCATTGATAGTAATTATTGGTGATGTTAAGTAATTTTAAGTAAATACAAGTAATTTACTTTTTCAGTAAATCTAAGTAATCCAATTCAGTAAACAAAATAATCAACATAAGTAATTCTAAGTAATATTTTAAGTAATTTCAAGTATTTATTACAAGTAAATACTAGTAATATAACAAGTAATTGTAAGTAATTCACAGTAATAATCCAAGCAATTTCAAGTAATCCTTAGTAATAATCTTAAGTAATTCTCAGTAAAATAATAAGTAATTACAAGTAATCCTAAGTAATAATTTCAAGTAATCCTAAGTAATAATTTCTAGTAATCCTAAGTAATAACTTTTAGTAATCCTAAGGAATAATTGTAAGTAATCCTTAGTAATAATTTTAAGTAATTCTTATTAAAAATCTTAGTAATCAAAGTAAAAATTAAAGTAAGTAATTCTTTTAATACACATTAAGTATTTCTTTTAATGATAGTAAGTATTTTTTTTTAATACATATTGATTATTTGTATTAATAAAAGTAAGTAATTCTTTTAATATTTATTGAGTTATTCTTTTACACATAAATTATATATATATTTATAATATATTTATAAATTAAAATAAAAATTCTACACTGTTTTATTATAAATGCATATAATTTGAAATAGTAACATACCTTTTTAAAGAATGATCATATACTATATCCTTTGGGATAATCCATTTCTTTTGTTTGTTGTCATTTAACATGGGCTACCTCCCCGGCAACCTTTTGTGTTACATTTTCATTTATTTGAATTAGTACACAAAGAGTAGCCAGAAACATGAAAACCCACAAAGAGTCCTTTTTGTAAGGTTCTCCTTTCCTTTCATGTATGTGTCTCGTGTAAGTATTTCAACAAACTCTGTAAACTTTTGTTCAAATTCAAAACTGAATGAGCTCCAGCCAATTGTCAAAAATAGCTTACCAAAGTCAAATGAAACCTTAATTCTGATTGGCCGAATATTTTTTCAGTCTCAAATCAAAAACTACTTATTAAAAATACAGGAAATATTATACAAATTTGTACATTTATAATAAATAGTTAATTTTTAATTTTAGTAAAACTAAGTCATGTTATTTTACATTATAAAAATTAAAATAAAAAATAGATAATAATAATTTGAAGATATCTTGATATGAAAATAGGTTAAGTAATCACTAGTAATTCTTATACTAAATAATTCCGATCAAATGTTTTAAGCCTTTCAAAGTATATATCTAAAAAAGGCTATTTTTTCAATTTGGAATTATTTTTAATTATGAAATTTCCATGATTTCTTGTGCTGAAATTCCATGTTTATTCTGCATTATTATTTGTAAGCATTGCATAATACTTTCCATACAATGTATTTTGTATAGATAGTGTTGTGCGCAGCACAGTACATTCTATTGAAAATGTGTTATCTACTTTGGAATAGAAAGTTTCAAGCACAGGAAATTATGCAAATTCCATATAATTAAAAATATTTCCAAGTTGGAATAATTGCCTGTTTAAAGAAAATTGTTATCCAAAATTATGCAATTTTCAGACTTAAACCTACATATTGTTGAAATTGTTAAATTATGGAGTCAAATTTCATAGGAATCATTTATTATTATATATAATAAGCCTTATGCAAGAAAACAACGTGATAAAGTGCCTTAACCTACTTAGTAATAACAAGTTTTATATCCATGTTATCAGAAGTAATTCATATATATACAGATGTATACACGTCAAATACATTGTAATTCTTGAATTTGTACAACACAAATAATAATAATAAGCAATTTGTATTAAGAAATCAATTAACAAGACCTAAACTCACAATCAAGACATTATTTCAGCAAATGGCTAGATACCAAACACCAAATTGATATCAATCAAATTGAAATCTTATCTAGACGCAATATTTATTTCAGAAGTTGTAAATATATAGAGTAAAATTATATAGTAATCGTTTTAAGTAATTTATCTAATCCTACCTAGTAATGAGAAGTAATTTTTTTCAAGTAATCAGAAGTATTTTTAGTAAATCATTTACTGCATTTAAGTAAAAATGAATAACTAAGTAATTTTTGAAATAGCTTTACTAAATTCAAGTAATCATTTTTTACTTAAAACTATTTGGATTACTTAAATCAAGTAAAACAATAAATTAAGTAATTTCAAGTAATTCTTTCAGAATATTTAGTAAAACTAAGTAAAAGTAGGTAATTATAAGTAATAGTAAGTAAATATGTAAGTAATATAATTACTCAAAATGAGTAAAGAAAAATTACTAAGTATTTTTTTTTAGTGTGTGGAACGATCAATTAGTTGTAAATAGTGATTGCTTAAAGAGTATGGTTAAACAGCGATTAACAGATCAGTTTTATCAAGATTGGTTCTCACAGTTACATACTGCATCCAGGGGAAATATTATTCTTTATTTTATCTTTTGTTTAGAACTGTTACGATTTTTACTATAGGTACAGATATTATATTTCTAAACTTCGATGCTCGAATTGGAAATTACCTATGGATACGGGTAGATGGGCCGGGATTGCGAAAGAAAATAGAATATATGCGCATTATGTAATGAGGGAATAGGGGATGAGTTTCATATATTGTAAATATGTAAAAATGCTGATATTTCTTCTCAGATCAATTTTTATACCAAATAATTATGTAATGGATCCTCACAAGACAAATTTACTGGTGAGTTATATATACTGACTGGCTTTAGAAACGCAACACTCATTTTGTAGAATTTTTTTACCAAATCATGTTTGATCTAACTACTTTTCATGCTTATCATAATTCTTTCTCTTTCGTAAAAATCAATATCTGACTTACCTATGGTTATAAAACATACCGAATTATTGAGATCGCACGAATTTCCGGAAGCGAAATTTCGAGTCAATAAACGATTTTTTTCATTTTTTTTTCTTTGTGAAACAGTTCTTTAAATCGTTGGCCACCCTTAAATCAGTAATAAAATGTTGGATCCCCATATTGCAAATACGGAGAAATAAAAAAACTGAATCAACTCACTAGAATACTGCAAACAGGAAAACTTGAACGTGCTGCAACCAGACAATTTGACGTCAAAAACTCGTCTTGCTGTACTTTTGACAATGATACCAGTAGTAGGGATTTGTTGAAGACCATCAATTACCAGATCAAGATATAGTTACAATGCAACGTCAATATAATTTGATTACGCATCGTCATTTGCGAGACAGACCTTTAGCTGCAACGTCAACTGCTAATCAAATTGCTGAATGCCATTTCGCACAGATTTATGCCATAAATGTTTCCTCCTAAAAGTACCAACCGCATAATTGCCAACACCCATTGTAATGGGTGGAACAACGGTAAAATCAGAAAGTGAAAAACAGAACCTAAAACGTGCCGAACAGAATTGGTTGACCTTTCTGGTAATCATTTTGGTGTTTGTTACAGGCAGTCATTGCTTCTGACGGTTACAGGTTCATTGGTAAGGGTGAAACCAGGGTTTCAGTGTAAAGCACAATATTTGAATGTTGAAAATGACGTAATCAATTAAATTTTCGACCTGGCATTGTTTTTTAAACATTGAAGTAACGAAAAAACTTTCTGTTCATAAGTTTGTTTACCAAAAAAAAAAAATATTTGAAAATGGGAATTACAAAGAATAATCAAGCGTTGCGTTTCTTAAGTCGGTAAGTATATATGTAACGTACAAGTTCAAAAGAAATTATCAATTTTCGTATAGGAAATTACGAAATACTTCAAAACTAATTATATCAATTGTTTTTTTAAGATTTGTGTATGTCTGTCTTGTGTCACTATGTATTATCTTATTTTTGTAATTATATTGTCATCTTGTAGATCTGTATGTGTCTTAGGTGATTGGTCACTCGATATTCCTCGGAATCACGATTCTCGGAACGTCTCTAAATAATTTCATTATTTATACAGGCAGTTGTTTATGTCTTTGATACGGCCTCTTTATGAATCGGCTACCACGGAACATTGTATATCTCAACAATCTGGCAAAATTCATTTTGTAAATCTGAAAGTAAAACAATATATAATTGGTGCCTTCTGAAAGCATTTATAAGTTAGTAAGTCAGTAAGTAACTATATTATTTATTATAGTGACTTGTGTAACTGCAGTAGTGTGTCAATTAATATAGTTTACCATAATATATACACATACACCCCACCCAATGGGTCTATAAGTCACTCAAATATTAAAAGTATTAAAGTTCTTATCTGATTTATATGTTACAGTATATTTTGCTTTTGACAAATATATAGATGTTTTTAATACTGTGAATGTTTATTAAATATCAAGTATAACGATTACACAATTATATATTTCATTCTTTGAGATGACCCCTCTACGCGTTCTGTGTGACGTATACATATATAAAGGCAACAGTAGTGTACCGCTGTTCAAAACTCGTAAATCTATGGACAAAAAACTAAATCGGGGTAACAAACTAAAACTGAGGGAAACGCATTAAATATAAGAAGAGAACAACGACCCAACATTAAAATGTAACACACACAGCAACGGACAAAGCATTAGACAAATCCGATGAGAATAACCAATATAACATCAAAACCAAATACATATACCTAGGAATAGTTTATTGAAATTACCTACAGAGTTTCATTTCACATGGAAATGGATTTATATTTCTCTATACAGCATCTACCATCAGTAGAGACAACTTCAATAACGAGTTGAGAATATGAATGCATCCAGATTATAAAGCAAGCTAAGTGTTTTTTTATATAACGATTGATTTGTGCAATTTGCATTATACATCCGGTTTATAGAAACTATGACTTGTAATAGGATTATGAAAAAGTGATGTGCAATCCCCAGTAATAAATGAAATAGTCGAGCTTTATAATGTATATTTGAATAGTAGCTGTATAAAATTATACATTATTCACAACTATTCAACATTGTTTTAAGCTGACTTGTGAAGAATTGTACACACTATTCTTTCAATAAAAAAGCAAACAAAACTTCAGCAATAATCTTTTGTTGTTGTCAGTCAGCTGCCGTTGGTTCACGTATTCTTTTAAAGAAAGCAACTTATTTTCTTGGTTGGAAATGATCCTCACCCGTCTAAGATTTAAAGAATAGATGAAAAAGCCATTTACCCTCAGAAGTGACACACAATTATTAGGGTAGTAGTCTTGTACTTGGCTATAGCGATTATTTATTATAAAAGTTTACCCCATAATACACATACTAATAACATGATTTTAGATTGAAAGTGTTTAATGCATACAAACCTCACCCATCTACGATTTTAAGAACAGGTGACCTCCGGAGTTGATATACACTCATTAAAGAAGTATACACATTTTAGTTAAGGTACCAGCTGCAATCCGCCTCCAGGTGCAGGTCTTTCTCGATATGTTGAAATTCTATTGATGGCCTTAGACTGTTTTCAGCTATTTAGACACATTCCTCATTTCAATTCTCAATTTTATTTTGCTTGACTATAGCGAAATGCTACCTCACAATACACATGCTAATAGTATCATTTCTGTAAGAAGTTGTTTTTGGGGTATAGTTCAGATTGAGTCTTTTTTTACTAACTCCATTGTATTGAAATACTGCCAACCTCTATATCAAATATGTATGTTATGTACATGGAAGTGTTACCCGAAAAGGGAAATTTATTTCGTTACATGTATACAAAAGTAGACGTAAAACATCAATTTGAAAACAGGAAAATACACGCCAGTACCATTATGTTCGAAATCCATCTGGAAAACTTGATATAATGAAACTTTCCCTGTTTTATCAAAAATTATTTTAATTTTTTAGAAGACAAAAATCTTATTTTCGTCCATATTTTATTAGGGATAGGTCAGTTTTGCTGTTCGGGATGTATTATTTTGCAGTCACGACTGTTAAGGCAAACGTTAATTTCGATGACTGTTGAAACATCACAGGAAGTACAAGTCAATGGATTCTGATAAACAAAATATGGCACTATAGGTTTTAAACACCAAGGACATACTGCATCGTTATAACAAGAACATATATATTGTAAGATGTTTTGTTCCCATGTTATAACAATGCAAACATACGAATAAGCCTGAATATTCAATCGAGTACTGAAAGATTGATAATGTACGTTAATCAATCTTTTGGATTTATAACACTTGGTTTAAAAAGAACAAGTCCCTATTAAAAAGATAAGACTAGCTTTAAGTATCACATTGTTTCTTGTACGTTGCATATCCGGTGAGTGACCGTTATGCATTCGTCACGTGTCCGTTTTGTTTGGTCAATACATCAACGGATAACAAGTTTGTCAACGGACACCTTTTATTTTCATCCGTTAGACGTCCGTTCGTGCTATCCGGTAAGGTGTGAATGAGGCTTTAAAGTGTGACCGAGGCTTTAAAGTGTGATCGAAGCTTTAAATTTCATTGATCATAAACAGTACCGTTATTCTAGATCTTTGAAATAGAAAAAAAAATCCGCTAAAGTAATATGCCTTGATTGTTTACTTAAAATGTAATGTGCAAATCCTGAAATACCATTTCACTGTATCTGCCATTAATGTGTGATGTAGAATGATAAACTAACAGACGCCAAATTTATGATACTTTTAAATAAAGTAAGATATAAATTATATTTACCGTTTTAAAAAAGAATCATTATATAAGTAAAGTTGCAAACGGGTTTTCATCACTTGCAAAACGGGTTTTCATCGCTTGCAAAACGGGTTTTCATCGCGACTACAGCTATCCTGTTAAAACATTGATACACACATAGATTAAGATTAAGAATTGTTTACGAACAGAGCTTGTTAGAGATTTGAAAGCAACAGTTAAGGTTAATTTGCAGAAAAATATACCTTTCAGCAATATCATTAATGTTGCATAACTTGAAATAGAATTAGTCGTTCAGCTTAATTATTTTTTATTTTCGTATAATGATACTTAACCTTCATCAAAAATGATTGCACTTAACATCGGATTTAAAGTTAAAATGAATCGCATTTAGTAATCAATATTATGGATTCCGCTGCTTTATTTACACTTATTTTGACTTTCATCCTATTATTATACATTTTAAAGTTTTATTCTTATCAAAATGAGTTAAATAATACATTGAAATAACTTATTTTATATTTTCAAAAAGTAAACAAAGGCTGTTTTCCCCCATCATTCTTCATTTTACTATAGACATACTCGCGTACAAAAGTTGTATGAGCTGACTGGATTCGCACTTTACATACACTGCAAAGTATCTGCTCAGAGTAAACTGTTGTACAAGATATGACCCTATTTATCTAAAATGTATGAACTAAAAGCTTTTAAAGTTTATTTTGTCCAATTTTTAAATTTTTCAATATACAGTCAAACCTGATTAAACCGGACCCTGAATAAACCGGTTTCCTGTCCATTCCGGCCGAAAATGAAAGTCCCATTTTTTCCCTTCAAAGTGTTTGTTAAAATACCCTTTGTAAACCGGACTCTGTGTATTCTGAATTCCGGTCTAATTATGCAGTCCCAATACTCTTAATTACATTAATTATGACCTGTCAAAACCGGTTTGTCCATTTAATTTAAAAATCGATATGCAATCAAATTATATCTATTTATACAATATGGCTTTTCAGGATAATCAATTAGTCAGGTGTTAAACTGTGAACTGACAATCGTACAGGAGTGAGCTGTATTATTTATTAAAACATTAAAAACGTGTCAATTAAACGAAAAGTCAAATCGAATATATCTCGCATTGAACTTGCGTTGTAATTTGGATGAACAAATTTAAAAAATCGCGGAGTAAGAAATTTACAGATGGGTGCAGTCCTAACCTGTACAGCAAGTTAACTTGATAACCAGTCATTTGGACTGGTCAAAGTTAACCTGTGACCAAATTTAGGACTGCTCTGACCAGTCCTAGGACCAAAATCTAGTTAACTTGAAAAGCGGACTTGGTCCTAGGACTGTTTTTATGTCTGCCAAAAAGTTAACTTCGAAACAGGTCCGCTATTGATATAAGTTAACTTCTAACCAGTCCTGCCGTAAAGTTAACATAAGTTAACTTCGAAACCAGTCCTGCCATAAAGTTAACATAAGTTAACTTCGAGACCAGTCCTGCCACAAAGTTAACTTTTGCTTTGACAAATCCTATCGAAACCAGACCTGTTCCCAAGTTAACTTTTGACTGGTCTGCTTAACACTAAGTTAACTTGTAACCAGGACCGCTCTACATCGATTTTTTAAAAATATTTTTTAATATCTTTGTTTCGTAGTATAAACATCGAAAATAAAGTAAAACTACTACTTCCGTTATATAAACAGGATTTAATACAAATATTTGAAAATAAAGTTCGCATAAAACGTTGCTTGAAACACAAATTTATCTGTGATCTGCCAATCTATAAATTAAAAAACGATCTTGGTTACAATGATAACGGGCACTGAATATATATTCCAATACCTATCAAATTCAACCATATTTGCACTTTATTTATATGTATATCTATGAAAGGACGTATTTTAGAGCAAAGCATCATTTTAACACATGACTACAAATTTTTGTTCGCATAAATTTAGGGTGCCAGCATGTCCTCCTTTTATTAAAAATATTGATGAATAAAAAAATTTAGTTACGTTTTGATACCTCATGCTGACTTGTACAACAAAATTATTTGACCGTGTTGACCAAAACTGACCATGTGTGCACTTTTATTTATAAATCTATATACCTGCATAGTAAATCAGCCATATTTTTTCAAATTTTTGTTCGCATAAATTTAGGGTACCAGCATGTCCTCCTTTTATTCAAAATTTTGATACGTAAAAAAAATTCAGTAGTTTTGATACCTCATACTGACTTGTACAACAACATTATTTGACTGCATCAACTAAAACTGACCATATATGTGCACTTTAATTTGTAAATCTATATACCAGCATAGTAAATCAGCCATATTTGTTATGTCAGGATTCAATGTATATTACAATGGACAGCAATATTGCTATACAATAACAACAATTTTTTGTTTGCATAAATTTAGGGTGCCAGCATATGTCCTCCTTTTATTCAAAATATTGATACGTAACAAAATTTCAGTAGTTTTGATACCTCTTGCTGACTTGTGCAACAAAATTATTTGACCGTGTTGACCAAAACTGACCATGTGTGCACTTTTTTTTATAAATCTATATACCCGCATAGTAAATCAGCCATATTTTTTCAAATTTTTGTTCGCATAAATTAAGGGTACCAGCATGTCCTCCTTTTTTGTCAAAATTTTGATACATAACAAAATGTCAGTAGTTTTGATACCTCATACTGACTTGTACGACAACATTATTTGACTGCATCAACTAAAACTGACCATATATGTGCACTTTAATTTGTAAATCTATATACCAGCATAGTAAATCAGCCATATTTGTTATGTCAGGATTCAATGTATATTACAATGGACAGCAATATTGCTATACAATAACAACAATTTTTTGTTTGCATAAATTTAGGGTGCCAGCATATGTCCTCCTTTTATTCAAAATATTGATACGTAACAAAATTTCAGTAGTTTTGATGCCTCTTGCTGACTTGTGCAACAAAATTATTTGACCGTGTTGACCAAAACTGACCATGTGTGCACTTTTTTTTATAAATCTATATACCCGCATAGTAAATCAGCCATATTTTTTTCAAATTTTTGTTCGCATAAATTTAGGGTACCAGCATGTCCTCCTTTTATTCAAAATTTTGATACGTAACAAAATTTCAGTAGTTTTGATACCTCATATCGACTTGTACAACAAAATTATTTGACTGCATCAACTAAAACTGACCATATGTGCACTTTAATTTGTAAATCTATATACCAGCATAGTAAATCAGCCATATTTGTTATGTCAGGATTCAATGTATATTACAATGGACAGCAATATTGCTGTACAATAACAACTATTTTTTGTTTGCATAAATTTAGGGTGCCAGCATATGTCCTCCTTTTATTCAAAATATTGATACGTAACAAAATTTCAGTAGTTTTGATACCTCTTGCTGACTTGTGCAACAAAATTATTTGACTGTGTTGACCAAAACTGACCATGTGAGCACTTTTATTCATAAATCTATATACCAGCATACTAAATCAGCAATTTTTTTCAAATTTTTGTTTGCATAAATTTAGGGTGCCTTCATGTCCTCCTTTTATTCAAAATTTTGATACGTTACAAAATTTCAGTAGTTTTGATACCTCATATTGACTTGTACAACAAAATTATTTGACTGCATCAACTAAAACTGACAATTTGTGCACTTTAATTTCTAAATCTATATACCAGCATAGTTTAATTCAGCCATATTTTTTATGTCAGGATTCAATGTATAATACAATGGACAGCAATATTGTAATACAATAACAACAATTTTTTGTTTGCATGAATTAAGGGTGACAGCATGTCATCTTTTATTCAAAATATTAATACGTCACAAAATTACATTAGTTTTGATACCTCATGCTGACTAGTCCAGCAAAATTATTTGACCACATCAACTTAAACTGACCATAGAATGAAATTCAAAACAGTGTGGCTGTGGCCATTGATTGACACATTAAATTCATCCATTGACTGGGACAATTTAGGTGAACGTTTGTATGTAACGACCACTGCTCACTATGTACTTTTTAAAGACACTTAAACTATGGGGTCACCAAAGGTTCTCAACACCTTAATAAAGTAATTCGAAAAATTAATCAGAAATAACACAATGTTTTGATTTATACTAATTATATAAATCAAACATAACGGTTATTCCTGATTAATTTTTCGAATTATTTTATAATTAAAGGCGTTAAGAAACCTTTGGTGACCCCACAGTTTAAATGTCTATCGTAGGTACGTCGTGAACAGTGGTCGTTACAGACAAACGTTCACGTAAATTGTCCCAGTCAATGGATGAATTTAATGTGTCAATCAATGGCCACAGCCACACTGTTTTGAATTTCATTCTATGTGCACTTTAATTTGTAAAGTTATATACCTGTATAGTAAATCAGCCATATTTTTTATGTCAGGATTCAATGTATAATACAATGGACAGCAATATTGTAATACAATAACAACAAATTTGTGTTCGCATAAATTTAGGGTGCCAGCATGTCCTCCTTTAATTCAAAATATTGATACATAACAAAATTTCAGTAGTTTTGATACTTCATGCTGACCATGCTGACTTGTACAACAAAATTATTTGACCGCATCAACTAAAACTGACCATATGTACACTTTAATTTGTAAAGTTATATACCTGTATAGTAAATCAGCCATATTTTTTGTGTTAGGATTCAATGTACAATACAATGGACAGCAATATTGCAATACAATAACACCAAATTTGTGTTCGCATACATTTAGGGTGCTAGAATGACCTCTTTTTATTCAAAATATTGATACGTATCAAAATTACAGTGTTTTGATACCTCATGCTGACTTGTACAACAAAATATTTTGAGCGCTTCCACCAAAACTGACCATATGTGCACTTAAATTTGTAAATCTATATACCATATATACCCGCATAGTAATTCAGCCATATTTTTTGTCAGGATTCAATGTATAATGCAATGGATTGCAATATTGCAATACAATAACCAGCTGATAACAACAAATTTTTGTTTCGCATAAATTTGAGTGCCAGCATGTCCTCCTTATATTCAAAATATTGATACGTAACAAAATTTCAATAGTTTTGATACCTCATGCTGACTTGTACAATGAAATAATTTGACCGCATTGACCAAGACCAAAACTGACCATATGTGCACTCTAATTTGTAAATCTATATGCCAGCATAGTAAATCAGCCATATTTTTTTATGTCAAGATTCAATGTATAATGCAACGGACAGCTATATTGCAATAAAATAACAACATGAACAACAAATTTTTGTTCGCATAAATTTAGGGTGCCAGCATGTCCTCCTTTTATCATGTTTATTCAAAATATTGATACGTAACAAAATTTCAGTAGTTTTGATATCTCATGCTGACTTGTACAACAAAATGATTTGACCGCATTGACCAAAACTGACCATATGTGCACTTTAATTTGTAAATCTATATACCATGTATACCCGCATAGTAATTCAGCCATATTTTTTATGTCAGGATTCAATGTATAATACAATGGATTGCAATATTGCAATATAATAACAACAAATTTTTGTTCGCATTAATTTTGGATGTCAGCATGTCCTACTTTTATTCAAAATATTGATACGTAACAAAATTTCAGTAGATTTGATACCTCATGCTGACTTATACAACAAAATCATTTGACTGCATCGACCAAAAACTGACCTGCATATGTGCACTTTAATTTAAAAATCTATATATATCCGCATAGTAAATCAGCCATATATTTGATGTCTGGATTCAATGTATAAAATAAATGACCGCTGTTGGGATGGTGCCTAATTATGTCTTCTCCTGGCACTCCCGTGAACATGTTAGTAGGACGGCAAATGTAAGCAATAAGGAAAACAATTAATGCAATTTTTTTTCCACATACATTAAGAATGTCAGCGTTTCATCTCTGTATTCATAATATTGAACAGTCACTAGGGTGTGTAAAACGAAACTATTAGGCCGCATCATCCAAGTACATGTACCAACACTGACATGTCTGAATTCATTTGTGATATTTAATAAAAAATGTATTTGAGGTTCTCTTCTGGTAATAGTATACTGTTAATCTATTATGTCGGTTGATTGATTTTGTTTGTAGTTAAACGTCAAGTGACAACTATTTCATTCATGTGTACAAATCTCTCGACAAATCTGACGAATTTGACGAGATTGTTGGTACATGTAGTTATACCACATCGTACATATCCGGACACTGTACAACTGTACAATTTTCGTTAGAATATTCTGCGAAAAAAGAATAGTAAATCCAATCCAAATAAGTAGAATAACAATGAAATATCCATGCATGTATAAATGCGTAAAGTAAAAATTATGAAGGGGCAGGTAAATCACGGGGAACGAAGTAACGTCGACAAAGATGTTGATATCCCATGATATATGAATGTTGTTCCGATGCGTTGGATAACCCTAATTTCTATCCGCCTTCCAATTAAAAAATTATGATAGCTCTATGTAATTGACTAAATTAATGATTATAAGAATATATAAAAATAAAAAAAAGAAAGAATTGTGTTGTTATTAATAATGTCTAGTAGAGTATAGCGAGTAAAGAAATTTGCTATCAGAGGCCTTCTTGGGAAGAACAATGCGAATGTTGTTTATACATATTTTAATAAAGCTCAAGTCTGATATGAAAAGTCGCAAAAACGATAACATTTCATAAGCAGACATGTCCCCAGGTCTGGTCAATAGCAGACTTGTCCACAGGTCTGGTCAGAAGCAGACCTGTCCACAGGTCTGGTCAGAAGCAGACCTGTCCACAGGTCTGGTCAGAAGAAGACCTGTCCACAGGTCTGGTCTGGGGCAGACCTGTCCTCAGGACTGGTCAAAAGCAGACTTGTCCACAGGTCTGGTCTGGAACAGACCCGTCGATAGGTCTGCAGCAGTCATAAAAAAGCGGACCGTAGGTCTGGTCCACCGTAGATGAAGTTAACTTGCTGGTCTGCTTAAAAATTCTCAAGTTAACTTAAAAAGCAGTCAACAAGTTAACTCTAAGTTAACTTTTGTCAAGGTTAGGACCGCACCCATCTGTACATCGTGATTTCGAAATCCTGGGTTCCCTGTTGTGAACCCCTAAACACATGACCTTGATAATGAAAAACACCCGGATGGCAACAATCAATTGATATTGTACACTGTACGACAACGTTTCGATAGTGATGAAATTATGTTTGATAATATTCTGGCTTTTTAATCGGCCGTGGAATTCAAACGTTTCAAATTAACGATCTTGGAAGAAAATCGAAATTCTCGTCTCACAATCCAAACAACGCGAGTATTATGATGCAAATGCAAACAATGAAAAACGAAGTGAACGTATTTTAATTTATCAGATATAATTTACAATCTGACATGAATCACCAAATATGTATAAATTCCAGAGTTTACATATTGCCTAAAATTATGTTCTGCAATAGGGTGAATAATCATCATCAAATTTCAGGAAATAAGCTTAATGCCTGAACATTTCAGGCAATAACTTAATGCCTAGGCGTTAGCTTATTGCCTAGGATTTAAGCTTAATGCCTAATTTTACTTCTTGCCGCTAACATATACATTTATTGACCAAAGATTTACGATATTATTGATGTGAAACCAATGTAATAAATACGTGGTTATATTTGTGTGTGTAGTCAGTACAAAGTAGAACAACGAGTTATTTTGAAATGCACGAGTCAAACATAAGATCATCATTGGTAAATGTAAGTTGATATCCACAAAATACACCTTATTTCTGCACATAGGTTCACCTATGGTAGAAGTGTACGCTGACCAAATTTTATACAATTAAATGATTTTATTATAACTATCTATTTTAGATTTCTCCTTAGAATATATTACAGTTAGCAGATCCCTTCTGAAAGAAGACAAAATAAAAAAAACCTGTTAAGATAGATAAAACAACACCAACTAAACAAGATGTTCCAGTAGAAATACGAACAATATCATTGCCGGGAAGCAAAGAGAACCCAAGACATAATTCAAACGCTACATTGACGTCAGACACAACCCATGAAGGGTCAGAACATGATGGTTTGTTATCTACTAAAAGTTTGTTGGCCTTTTAAACTTTTTTTGGAATCGAGCGGCACTGTGTAGACATATTGGTTTGTTATCCCCTAAACATATATGATGAGTTCATTTGAAGACCGTATGATCATGTGTTTTTTGGTCTGTAAGATAGTTATTATCAATTGTGGCATCACACAAATATATAATAAGTCATATTGGCTTTTATTTATCACATGCAATCATTTTTTTTTCAATCTGTGCGGTGATGCTAAACGTGTGTATACAAATTGCCAAAAGTCAAAATGTCAAAATGCTCTTAACTTGATAAAACTTTATACTAAAATATATTTATATTAATTTAAGAGACATTACATATTATATGTAGGTATACTTTGAAGGAAGCACAATATGCAGCAGCAGTTCGATTTGAGAATTTTCCACATGACTACCGCTACCCTGGCAATTAGGGGGAAGGGTACCATCCGTTTTTGCTCGCAATAAAAAATCTAGTCATGTATCGTTTTCTGTTAATTTCATTGGATTTAAAGAAAACGTATTTGATCTAAACAGATTAGATCTTAATAAAGCACTTACTCTTATATATAACCATGACTGGTAAAAATTAGTTGAAATGTATGGAAATGTTTCTTTGCTTTGATTGTTGGTATATATCCGATTTATCTCTAATCTTAGATATATACCTAGAAGAAATAACCTCTCACACATCCCACTTAGACGAAGACACAATAAAGAAAGGTGTTAAATTAGAGGCTGGTACTTCAAAGAGTAAAGATGTTCTAGACATGGCAGAACCTAAATCATCACCGACCGGCGACGAAAATATAAGACAAGAATCAAATGGAACAATAACGTATGATACAACACAGAGAAGATCTCAATCGGAAAATGTTATATTGCAGTCTGAGCATCAATTTACTACTCTACCAGTTGATGTTGGAAGTAAAGCTGAACTTATGAGCAAACAGTTATCAGATGATGGGTCTGAAATGAAAATTAAAACACAATACAACGATGACGAGTATGAGACAAGCATAGAAGACAAACTTCCTATTTCAGAAGAACAGCTTGGTGTATTGATTACGAGCAGGAAAAATTCAGTTGGATCTAGAAAGAGGGACGAACTAGTCAAAAAAGAAGTTTTTTTGGCAAACAAAAATGTTAAATCACCGGGAAAGAAAGATATCGACGAATTCTTTCTTGATAATGCCACTCAATATGATGACTCAGATGGTTCTCGTACGAACTTGGGTTTTTCTGATGGGATGCATATAGAAACTGTTACTAAACCTGGAGTCATAAGAAAGCTAAAAAGCATTTTTGGAATTTCCAAAAAAGTCAAAGAAGTCAAAGTGTCAATTACCAAAGAAAAGTTCTTAGAGAAGTCTTCTAAAGTCGGTAAAAAGAAGTTACACACCAAACAAATAGCACCTATAATTATCTGGGATTTCGGTGGGCAGGACGTGTTCTATTCAACTCATCAGACATTTTTAACATACAGAGCTATTTACATGGTTGTATTAGATGGAAGTAGAAAACTAGATGATCCCTGTCCGTATGAGCAGTATCTTCCAGGAAAGGGTCAACATAAAACAGCAAGAAGTATTTATATATATATATATTAATTTTTGAATAAACACTATCGTGAAGTAGTTATTAAGATTAAAACACAAAATTGCAATATAGTATTCCATAAATGTATAACTAATACTTTATTTTTTTTCCAAATACCGAATTTATATCATCATTTTCATTATTGGAGAATTTGTATTTGGAATGGAAAGCAATTACGTCTTTATTTCCGTCATTTCAGTGTTCACCAATGTATTATTCGTTTTTTTCCTGTTTATTCTTACAGATTATCTGCTTTTCTGGATCAATACCATTGTAACATACTGCAAGGGAAGTAATCAGGGATTTCCTAAAATTATGGTGGTTTTAACGCACAAAGATCAGGTTAAAGCTGTAAGTATGTTACAGTGCTTTTAAAGTGGTTTACCGTCAATTAGAATAGTGGAAGGTTTTGACTTTGATTTATATAGTTGTTACATAAACAAATAAATAATTTAATGTAATTTCATCATCACCATTTTACAATGCCTCTTTGCAGGTAAATGTGTGATTTTAACTATACATTTTCAATTTGTATCTTATAATTAATACTAGTAATTGCATTAACAGTTATTTGTGGTCAAATAGAAAGTTTTGCGTAAAAATATTATTTTGTGTTTTTTAGAATGATGTTGAAAAGAGACGATATGAAATATTTGCAGAAATTGACAAGATGTTTCAACAAACACCATTAGGGAAGCATTTGGTGATTGAGGATAAAATATTTGTCAATGCTAAAGACAAAAAGGACAAAGAAATGGAGAAGATAAAAGAAGTTATCATATGCGAATCAGAGAATCAACCAACATGGGGTGAACTTCTTCCTAAATGCTTTATCCCTTTAGAGTTAGAATTTGAATCGCTGATTAAACGCAACATTCCGTTGATTACACTAGAGCATCTAAAGAAAATAAACTCATTACAGCCTATTAGACCGTTATCCGAAGATGAGTTGAAGGTTTTTTTGAAATTTCAACATTCAATAGGCAAGTTACTGTACTTTGATGAACTTAAATTGGACGACCGTATTATTTTGTCACCAACCCTTCTCATCGATGCATTTAAATCAATTGTAACAGACAGGCGCTTTTGTAAAGGAGACAGAAACAGAGAAGAAATATGGGATGCAATGGGGATGAAAGGGGTGGTATTAAAACAAGCAATACACGAAGTTTGGAAGAGAAAGAAATTTGCCAAATTCAACAAAGAAAAATATTATCTGCTTGCTGTCATGACCCATCTGGATATATTGGTAGAACCAACACGATACGATTCTAGCCGAATGCGTATACCTGCCGACTTCTACTATGTTGCAAGTATGGTACGAGCTGTAGATGATTCTGGATACCTTCAATCAGCTGGCATCACAACAAGAAATATCGCTTTAGCCTTTCAATCGTCATCATTGATGATACCTCCTGCATTATCCTTCCGATTTATAAGTTACTGCTTATCTGTTTGGTCTGTGAAGACATATGGTCAGACCAAAAGGGACATGCTGTTCCACAGGTCAGGAGTGTTCACGATTGATCCTTCCTTGGATATGTACATTCTTTGTGAAGATGACAGGATAACTGTCCGTCTTGTTCATGCCAGAACAAACGCACTCATAATGAGGGATCTAGCTTCCAGCATCAATGAATGTTTATCATCTGCCTTGGAGAAAATAAGTCAGTTGTATATCAGAACAAGTAGCGATCAGAGTCATACTAGTGATGCATACTTTATGACCAGTGTGTGCTGTAGTTCACCAGATAAGCCATGCATAATATCATTTGAACGTCTTGCACATGTTAGCAAAATCTGGAGATGTCCTTCTCATGGCATTGAACACCCAATACACATGATCAAATCTTGGATACAAGGACAGGTAAGAATCGTATCAAACTTATATTAGAAACGGAAAACAAAATAAACCTGGTTATTGATTTTTTAAATTAGCATCTAAGACATAGCAATGTGAAACGATAACAGTAAAGATGGTAAACATTAACATGATTAAGTAGTCAAGTCCTTAAACAACACTACAAACCAGCCGAAGTCTGACAAGGCCTATATCTGTACTCGACTGTACTGAATTTTACTTGACCAGTCTGAATTGGTCTGAAATTTACTTGAGAATACTCGACTGTAGTCTTAACTATACTTAACAGTCTGAAACCTATTTTCATCATTTCCGTAAGCCTAGTATATGGTGTCAGTTGAGTTCAGTTGATACTGCAGTGATTTTATTTTGTTTTTGTATATATACTAGTCAACAAAAGAAACGATACACGACTTTTTTTCAAATTTAAGATTAATTTTTCCGTTTGGAGGACCAATATTGAAGGTTGTAATACTTAATCATTATCGAAATATAAATCCGTTTAAAACAAAATTTATTTTTGCTTTCGTGCTATTTTTTGGCTTAATTTTTTTTTCTTCAAAATTTACTTAAAACGACAATATTTAAAAACAGTAGTTCCGACTAATGGTGCTAGCAACTCATTTAAAATAAAAACAATGTTTGTCATCACTTTGTTTTTAAAAATCATATAGCTTCTTCGTGTATTTGTTAAGCAAAGTTCGGCCCCACAAGATATCGTTTAAATGTATACATTATCAACTGATTTACCAGAGACAGTATGTGTAAAGTGAAATTCAAAAAAACGGTAAAAATCTTAAAACTAATCCGATAGGTTTCCAATTTACTGTGTGTTGTTTTCATATCTAAAGCATTGACTTGAGACGAAAATGAAAATTATTTTGTTTAAATTGTTTGAAATTTTCCGCCAAAAGATTGAAAAAAAAACAATATTTCAACTCATTAGTTACAACCTGAACACAACTTGACTAGCATATTGAATATTTTTAATAAATTTAAATTGTATTTAGCAATTAGAAAAGTATGTGTCGATTTTTTATTGAACTTTCCGCAAAACTAATTTGCACCCTATAATCGTTTACACGGAATTTAAATACTTTCCGACAAGAATTGATTTCATTATCATATATTTGCATACATTGCAAATGAAAGCTTTTTAAAATGGTGTGTCTCATTTTGTTTTATATTTAAAACTTTTTAATAAATTTTATTCCAAATTTGTGTATCGTTTCTTTTGTTGACTAGTATATATAACATATAAAATTGAGAATGGAAATGGGGAATGTGTCAAAGAGACAACAACCCGACCAAATAAAAAACAACAGCAGAGGGTCACCAACAGGTCTTCAATGTAGCGAGAAATCCCCGTACCCGGAGGCGTCCTTCAGCTGGCCCCTAAACAAATATATACTAGTCCAGTGATACTGAACGCCATACTAATTTTCAAATTGTACACAAGAAACTAAAATTAAAATAATACAAGACTAACAAAGGCCAGAGGCTCCTGACTTGGGACAGGCGCAAAAATGCGGCGGGGTTAAACATGTTTGTGAGATCTCAACCCTCCCCCTATACCTCTAACCAATGTAGTAAAGTAAACGCATAATAATACGCACATTAAAATTCAGTTAAAGAGAAATCCGAGTCTGATGTCAGAAGATGTAACCAAAGAAAATAAACAAAATGACAATAATACATAAATAACAACAGACTACTAGCAGTTAACTGACATGCCAGCTCCAGACTTCAATTAAACTGACTGAAAGATTATGATTTCATCATATGAACATCAGGCACAATCCTTCCCGTTAGGGGTTTAGTATCATACCATCATAACATATATGAGAAGAACATAACCCGTGTCATGCCAACAACTGTTTTTAGAATAAATGTGTTTAGTTCCGATGCAAAGACCTTATCAGTGACTCAATATTAACGCCAAAATATGCAATCTTTAATGACTTGACAACAGTATCGTTACTATATCCCTTCTTAATAAGTCTATTCAAAGGTTTTGTAAGTTTCTGAGGTGAATACTGACACCTTTGTGCTTTATAAAGAATATTACCATAAAAAATTGGATGTGAAATACCTGAACGTATTAGAAGTCTGCATGTTGAGCTATATTTACGAATGATGTCTTTATACCGATGATAAAATTTAGTAAATGTTTTGACTAGTTTGTGATATCGAAAACCCTGGTGTAATAATTTTTCAGTAAGACATAAATTTCTCTCGTTAAAATCTAAAACATTGTTACATACACGAGCGAATCGTACAAGTTGAGATATATAAACACCGTAAGATGGTGACAAGGGAACGTCACCATCTAAAAACGGATAATTAACGATAGGAAATGAAAAATCATCCCTTTTATCATAAATTTTAGTATTCAGCTTTCCATTAGTGATAAAGATATCAAGATCGAGAAAAGGGCAGTGGTCATTGTTAGTATTAGCTTTATTTAAAGTAAGTTCAACAGGATAAATTTCATTAATATACATACTGAAGTCGTCATTATTGAGAGCCCAAATATCATCCAAATATCTAAAAGTATTATTATATTTGTTTATCAGATGTTGTTTCGATGGGTCTTTGCTTATTTGTGTCATAAATTGTAACTCATAACAATACAAAAACAGGTCCGCAATAAGTGGTGCACAGTTAGTCCCCATTGGAATTCCGATAATCTGACGATATACGGAATCCCCAAAGCGAACAAAAATGTTATCTAGTAAAAATTCAAGGGCATATATAGTATCAAAGCATGTCCTTATTTGAACAATTTATTATCAGGTTTTTAATTGTACCAAGTGTGCTGGTAAGAAGAATAGACAATTTAGTAGTTGAACAATGGCTTGAAGACGAAATAAATCTATATTTGTAAGGGGTTTTGTGTAGCTTCGGAAGCCAATACATAGTTGGGACTTTCATTGTAATTGGCTCTGCTTGTAAAGCGGTGGCTAAAAGTTTATGTTTGTTACAGATTTCGTTTTCTGAAAATGGAGTCAGTTGGAATGTTGGTGAATTGGTGATTTCCTTTTTCAGAACCTCAATGTAAAATTTACGTCAAACAATAATAATATTATTAGCAGCTTTATCTGCCGGGACAAAAACAAATTCCTTGGCTAGTTCTTTTAGTTTATGTTTGATACGAGAAATAGGTTTATTGTGGTTATTGTTTATAGTAAAATGTTCTTTAAAATGTTGAATACGTATATCAACTATCTTCATTACTGAATTAAAAAAAGAGTCCAAAGATTTTTTGTCAGCTTTTTCCCGTTTTATCCATTTCATACAGTAAGTATGGAGTGAGTCGTGGATGATATTACGACACTCATTCCAATTAATAATTGACGGGGGACGATATTTAGGTCCTTTACTGAGGAATGATTTTAACTCTCGGTCTTGAACGATGTTAAGATCTCCTGTTATAACATGGGAAATGGGTCCATAAATATATTCGGAATTACTGCAATTACATGAAGTAGGTGTATTTTCACTGATATTAACATCTTTACACAATTGACTATAATTAAACACAAATTTCCGGGTAGATTTCTTGTAAATATAACAAATAAGAGGTAGATCAGTATTGTCAAAATATCCAGGAATTTGTTCTTTAACAGAATGGTCGTTAAATATACCGGCAATATTTACAAAATCAAAGCCTTTATTGACATACTTAATTTTAATAAAATGTTTTTTATGATCTTCAGGGCGATCAATTTTGGGAAATAATTTAGAATAACAATATGCCATAATAATTTGAACAATTTCATACTTAGGACTGCTATATGAAATTGTGTTGCAATCCTCCAAAATTTTATTTAACTTATTAACCGGTAACGAACAGAGTTTTGTTAACAGATAATGTCTGCCGTTGTTTTTTGAAATAGAAATTAGGTCCGAAATATTGGTATGATTGGCCCGAAATTTTCTTTGATTGCGATTTGTTCTACGACCGTGAGAACGTTTTTTACGAACAGTTTTAGAAACTATATCCAAAATGTTAACGGAATTGGTTCTAGATATATTACCAATTCCCATGATATTATCATTTAGACCGAGAGGGTAAACTGTCTGTAATTTTTTAATCCAATTTAATTCAATTATTTTCCGTGATCGTACAAACTTTGAATGCGATTCACCAGGCTGCTTATTTACTACTTCTAAAGGTTGAACTGCTAAATATTTAAAAGGATGGTTGTGCTTCTTAAGGTGTTGGTAAATAATACTTTTGAATTTATTGGGTCTTTTAAAACGATACAGATGTTCTTGAGTGCGTTTAGATAAATATCGTCCAGTTTCTCCTACGTACTGAATACCACACCCCGGTTTATTTCATGTGAGTAAATAAATAATAGTATATAAAGCAACTTCATAATTTTTTTAACAAATGAGATCTTAGTTTTCTTTTGTTAAACCAAGAATTTAATTTAATCATGATAATAAAATTTCTATAGCAATACTTGATAACTTTAAAAAAAAAAAAAGGAATTGTGTTCCAAAATACAGTAAAACATTATTTCAATTAAACTTAAGTACTGTTTGTCAAATTCAAGACATGGCATACAACAAGTACTTTAATATGGGTTTAATTACGTCAGTACATCAGTATGTAATAGGTAAAAAGAAAGCCCAAGTAGCTATTTTCTTTAACTCGTGTATTACTTATCTAGTATTATCAAAATTTTAGTTAAACAGGATGTTGCAATTTTGAATAAATGTTATTGAGAATTTAATACATCTGATCAGGTGTGATCTTATTAATGAGTTTGCTCCAAGCAGAAGTAATACTTTATACTTCATCTCTGTTCAGAAGAACAATTTTATTAATTTCTAAAATGTTATCCTTTTTTGATAGAAATAAATAATGATTATAGATATATTTCTAATATCAGGGTAAACAATTTATTGATTTTGTTGGCTGTTGTTATATATATCAGTTACAAAATAATAGTTTAACAGTTAATACAAGTTGTTCAGACTGGTCTATTATTGTCAGATCGTTGGTGGAATATAGTTTAGACTTGAATAATAGGTAATAGTAATAGTTCAGACTATTTGCAATGGCAAAGATAAGGGTCAAGTACGTTTCAGTACAGTCGAGTATGGTTCAGACTGGGGTCAAGTTATGCCAAGTAAAAGTCAAACCAATTCAGACTGTCGAATACAAATTAGTACAGTCGAATACAGATATAGGCCATTTCAGAGCTTTTCTGGTTTGTATTGTAATGCAAAGATAATACGACGAATTGTTTAAACAAGCCAGTATCACATTCTGTTATAAATCAAACAAGGTATGTATTGCTTCAGTAATGTTTATATTCTTTCAGCTATACCTGCCAATGTAATTATTTTATATTCATCTTTCTTTGATATGACCATAATAAATTTAAGGTTGTTTATTTTAATTAAGCGATGTAGAAAAACTTGTTTTTCTTTTCTAGCACGACGAAGACAGATGTGAACCGGGGTGTCCAGGTATTGTATTCTGACTTTAAAGAAAGTGTTGTTTTTTATTTCATGTATTATTCGAGTCCAGGTTAAAGAGAACAAATCCGAGTTACAAACTAAAACTGAGGGAAACACAAAATATCAGAGGAAAACAACAAAACAACAGAAACACTTAGTGCAGCAAAAAAACTAATGTCAATGAAATGAACTACAGAATAACATTTGCCATACAATCAATTTAAAAAAAAAAAAAAAATGGAAACGGTATCAATATCCCCGTATTTAATCAACTTCTTTTGGTATTCATTTCTACCAACATGAATGCTTTCACTTCAATTTATTTAATGGCAGAGGGATCAATATGTATACAACAGAATGTATTCCACTGGTTAACAGAAATTTTGATACACCAAACTAGGTTGAGAAACATGATTACATTTTATATTTACATTCGGCTGTAAAAGTAAAGAGAAAAATAATTAATCACCCAGTTTATTTGTATGATTGAAGTTTAAATCAACTATGTACAGAGAATATATTATTTTTTTTACAAAGTTTGCGAATTTTTGTTTTCATTTTTTTTTTATCTGGTAGTACAATTTTTGCTTTGAAGAATGAGAATCAGGATAAGATTTTATATCACCCAAACACCGCTCTTCGCTCCTTAAAAAGAACATGATGTACCCCATAGAGAAAAAGGAGACGTATGATTTATAATTGCAAATTTCAAATCTGTTAACACATATTTGTTATTTGGTTTAACACGAAATTTACCATGCAAAAATCTTTTGCTCATGAACACAAAAAACTACTTAAATAAAAAGTTTTTGAATATTTCAGTCTAAAAAAAGGAGGAAATGACTGTTCCTATCCTAAACTAATCATAGATGAAAATTTGGAATGAAACACCTCATTTGGCAATAACGCGCGATAAAACGTTTGCATTTTAATTATGGAAACTCATGACCTTACAAGGGTACTTTTGCATGCCCTGAATGACTTTTTATTTAGACTGGGTATCGTATGCGTTGATTTTTGAAAGACCTTCCATTTTGAAAGAATTATAATTCAAAGAGGTTTATTCATTCTTGGGGTTAAGATTAAATCATTACGATGTCTTGTACGAAGTAATATCACTGTCATTGTAGAACCTATAATCTTAAGGCTTTACTTTCTCAAAGTAAGAAACAGATACATGTATGAATCTCATGTAGTTTAGACATGTCTCTGACTTCTCCCAAAGTTATATGTGCTTTCATTTGTATCTTATTTAAATCAACCTTAAACTTTTTGACTATTTTATGTTTATATTTGCATTTGATTCCTATATTTTCGTTATAACAGTTACAAATGAAGAGTTTTTGAAAGAGTTACCATCAGATCTACATTTACGTCGGTTGTCATTAATGTACAACAGTAATGACATCAGAGAACTGGCAATACATTTTGGAGTGTCGGCAACAGACGTTGATAACACAGTAAATACAGGGGATCCAAAGATATGGAATTTAGAAGTTATTCGACAATGCAGGGATAGTCATGCGGTGACATTTAAAGAATTGAAAAATGCAATTGAAGCAGCTGGAAAAGGAAACATCCATACACTTTGCAAGGTTAATATTAAGTGTGAAACATCAATAGACACGTGTACTGTCAATTCAGTTATATTTGTATTTCTTATATCGTTTATGATAAAAATACAGAAATAAAATCTTATACTTTCACCAGATCAAGCAACCAACATTATTATAATCGTCTCTTATTTAAATAGTCAAAGGTTTACACCAACGCGTTCCAACACAATAATGGTAACATAAATCTTAATGTTAGTGAAATAGCATCCATTTACAAGATGATAATATACAATGATGTAGACAAACAAGCAAGCACAATGTATTTAAATAATTCATCTTTTTTGTAAATGCAAATGCTAGATTTTTATCTCAAAGCAGACTATTAACGGTCATATCTGTTTTTCATCTCAAAATAGCATTTGTTTAATCATCACGGATTTAAACCAACAACGAAATCGGTTTATATAATGACGATCATATGACCTCCTGATATTCACTTAGAAATGAAAAAAAATATAACATATTTAAAAGTAGTAAACTCTGATATTGTATAACACTTTCGTCAGTAGTTCAACAATGTTTATAACTGTTACATAGATGAAGAATAGATAAATCGAGGTAAAATACAACATATCAAACATTAGAATAAGTTAAGATTGATATCTAAATTATATGTTAAAGTTACAGTTGGACCATACTTTATAATTGGATTTTTGGTTTATAATTGTATTATTTGACAGTTATTCAATCCAGTTATAAAGCAAATGTTTGCTTTTATTATAAATTAGTTGCATATATTATGTAATAAACTATATCAAACTGTTGATGTGTTTATGTATCAAACATGTCAAAGGAAGTGTCTTTTGTTTCAACTTCTTGTATTATCATCCTTTACAGATTGTGAGAGGTGATTTTATTGATTTTGGTAAGTTATATGTATCAACATTTATATAGTAAGGATTTTACATAAATTACCATTATTTTGGTTGCCACTATAAACTTTGAACTATCCCATTTAGAGTTTCTTGGTTGTCACATCATCGAATGTAACATATTACCGGTTTTTCTTCCTTAAGATAACACAACATGTGCCACAAGTGAAACAATTTCAATATATGTATAGTTCATTGTATCATATCAGTTCTCACTTGCTTTCAAATGGATCTGTGTCCTTAATCGTCAACTTTCAATGGCTTATTTTGTGGCTTTTTGATAGTCTACAACTTTGAGGTCTTATATCCCAAAGCAACGAGTGTTATCATCTTATCCGTTCCGTCGTCCGTTTATTGTAAAAACAAATTAAGATATAGTACGCGAGAACTCTCCGCTATAGTTTATCAATTTGTCGACAAATATGTTCGTCGCATATTTGTCTAGATCGTTAGGTCTAGTTTGATTCAATCTTACAATTAAAGACTTACAGCATGAATAATGTGTAACCGCTTATATTGTCTGTCACACTCTTTTCAGAAAGTTTACATATTTTATTTTAATATGTATTTAGCATGTTGCTTTCTATTTTGTCTGTCTTTTTCCAATTAAAATGTTTAGTTCCCCTAGATATCTTTTCCTAAATTTTAATTTGACGATATTATGTTTTGCACCTGGCCGTTAGATCCCAACAAAATATAGTACTCCAATTCTTAGAAAGGTTTCTGCATACGTTTATATCAGTTCAATAATATGTTTATAACTTTCTCTTTATTGGTGGTGTTAAAATAAACATATGCCAGTATGTTGCATGATGTGTAGTACATATTTTTGAATGTGCCATCGAAATATGTGTCATAAACAGATAGTAAATACCAAATGACATTCAAAATACAAGTCAAAGAGACACTGACATAAACATGGCAAGAAAACGAGAACATAATAAGAAATGTTTGTCAAATATTCTTTTCTAAAATAGAATAATGAGTGGATGTAAACAGATGTGATAGTATGCATAAATGAATAAATAATTTCGTATGAGCATACCTTAATAATTATTATTGATTTCAAAAAGTGATTATCATGTATATATATCTTTGATTATCTTGTGTTTATCTTACCCTACCTCTTCACTGATGCTACAAATCTTTTAATTTTGAATTTATACATAGTTTTTTAACATTGTACATTACAGACATGGAGCCAGAGAAGTGGGATGTAGTACATACAGAGGAACACATTGACAGACTGGTTCCATTAGTTGGAAACAAATCTCTCCCATTCCTGATCGAACTGGGCATGGATTTCCATACCTGGGAGCGGATAAGCCACAGGCAAAATGAACGAGATTTGGTACGACTGAATAAGGATATTTTAGAAGAATGGTGCAAGAAGTTCTGTCGGATACACAGTCTAAAACCAACCTTGAGGGCCATTGCTCAGTCATTTAGTAACATAGGCAAACATGTTAAAATTGTGGAAAATGCGTTACTAGATTTGTTTTGACTCATTTTATTCTTCCACTGTTGCATCTCTATGTATTTACATGAGAGCTGATATTGAAAACTATTTAAGTAATAACCATATTCAATTTGAGAAATTGAAATTATAACATTTGAGTTTAAGACACACTTGCCAACATTATATGTACAAAGCTTTAATTTGACTTTTATACTAATATAATAACATGATGAACATCGTGTATTTTAACTGATTTATGGTGTTTATACTGTAAGATACTAGCTGGTTATGGTTCCTATACAGGTCTCCTTCTTACATGTTATTGTTTACCTTCTAGCACACACATTTCCTAAATTGGTGATACAAGAGATTTTGTTTTGCAAAGACATGACGCAATTAATCTAATAAATGTCAATACAATTCTGTATGTGTGTATATTGAAAACTTTAAATAATGTACATTAAATAAATATGTTTTTTATTCTTAAGTTGATAATGCACTGTTTTATCCATTAGTTTTTTTTTGACAGTATCCTTTAACATTTATTTTAAAGAGTTTAAAGCATTTCGACTTACCTCAAAATAGTACCCATCTGTTGTGTGATCTATAGAAAAATGTATTAATCGAAATTCAATGCAGAGACAAAATTCAAAATTAATGTTTTAAATATTTAACTTAATTATATAATGATTGATTCATTCGTTTATCTTTAATAAGTTGTAATGAATTCATAGCTCATGTATCTGTCTTAATTAATATGAGGAAGGCGCTACCTTAAATGCCAGCTTTATACCAAGACAATGTCCTATATATATTGATTGGTTGTTGGTTGCTTAATTTCCAGTGGCAAATATTTCATGCATGTTCAGGACGAATGTCCTAGGCTACATTAACATATATTTTTTGTCTAAAATAAAATGAAAAGTTCAGATGGAAAATGTTTAGGGAAATGATTGATGTTTCAATGTTTCAATGAACTTCAAAAGGCAGGAGGGGGTATGGTATTTTTTTTTAACAAAAAAAATATTCAATTTCCAAATTGATGAAAAAAATATCTGTTCAAGCAGAGGACAAACAAAATATTTTGAATCCAGATCTTCACCAAAAACGATTTTATCTTTCAGATATGCAAAATAAATTTAACTTTTATATATCTAAAAACATTTAAAACTTCCCAAACTGCACAGGTAAGTCTGTACACAGTATTTTTTTAGGTGAAAATTCGGTCGTATTTGCCAATTTGTCATAATGAACCTAAATACTAGTGTTAAATTTTGACTAAATCATTTATATCTATAGCGCTGTCAGAAGGGCTTTAGTGAAAAAAATCTAGTTTACTTTTCAAGTTTTCATTATACGACAGCAAAATAAAATTGAGCATGGAAATGGGAAATACAAGCATGTCAAAAATTTGCTTTTCGAGTAATGCTTTATCATATCATAGTTGTTTTCAACAGACATATAATACAATCATATGTCTCTGTTTTCAAGAAGACACATTTGGTTTCCAGACAATAACTTTAGTTTAAGTGAATGGATTTCTATGAAATTGTGCTAGAAGGTTCAGTACTCAAAAGGAAGATTAGAACTGATTTTGGGGTTATGGTACAACATTTTTTGGGGTGTTTTTTTACCAAAGCTTTGGGTTTTTCTTCAAAAATTTACCAAATATTTACATTGATTATTACTCATTTAGTATATATAGATGCAACTAATACTGATTTTGCAGGAGATGCACACAAAATAGGGTGGTTTAATTATTTTATCTGTAATTTGTGCATTTTTTCCTACGATGTGTAATCCTTGATAGTATCATGATAAAGAAAATATATTTGGTAAGTATATTCACAATTGACATGCGCCAGTGTGCGTCAAAAGGATTTTTTCCACTTTAATTCCAAAAATTGCACTTGATTTTTTTTCTCACAGAAACACATGAGTTATTTGGTAAATAAAACACTTGTCCATGTTTGAAACTTTTAGTAATCAAAATTTAGTTTAAAGCCTTTTTGAATGTTTCACTGATTGTGTGAAAATTTTATCAGAAAATGTAAAAAAAACACTTTATATAAAAATTGAATTATCTGCAGAATTATTGATGACTTTCCTTACTATTCACAAGGACATATATCTAACAAATTGTCCATGCTATTCTGATCTGAGTTTTTATTCATACATATACTGGCATGGCTGGTGCTGTTCCAAGTTGTCTTCTTTTTCTGCTTCTTGAGTAGTATTTGTTTAACCTGATCAGTCACTATAAAGTGTTACAATTCTTATTTAGACGCAACACATAAATAGTGACCAAAAAGGTACTGTTTTCACATGAGAAGCTAGAAAGAAAAAAATCTACACATTTTAAATATTTTTGTAGGACTATCATATAAAATTAAGGAGATACTTATCAAGTTATGTAGCTAGAGACTGCTGCTGAATAGAAATGTTTGGGTTCACCTGATACCTGTTTTCAAATTAGTCCATATTGAAGTTTGAAGGGTCCAAAATTAAAATATGCTTGATTTCAACTGACATAAAAAATTTGGTGTTTTTTTATATGCTAAATATACATCTGTACCGTGGTCGTATCAGGCTGTGCATGGCGAAGCATTTTATTGCCTTGAGGTTTGTTCTTTTTTCTGTTTTGGTCCTAAAAATAAATTTGTAGTTGTGAAGTTGCTAACATGAGAGTACACAAATTGCACCTATATTGTCAGTTTTTTCACCAACTTTTTTTTATGAACCATTCTGTGCTTATTTTGTAGACTATCCTTGTTTACAATATAGTTACACTAATTTAATTTTGAGTCCATGTATGTAGAGTCATAGAGAAATGGGTTTGAACTGACCTCTAAACAATCCATGATTCTGTAATGAAGTAAGTACCAAAATTCCTTACATCATTACATGTTTAATTTCAAATCCTTAAAACTGGAATATAAACAGATGTTTTGTTTTATTTCTTCAAATATTTGAACAATTTGACATTATTCCATGCTTCAAATATTATTTTTTGAAGAAAAGGATGCTGGTAACAAAGTTAATTTTTGTTTTACATTGTCATATCAGGGTCTTTTATAGCTGACTATGCGGTATGGACTTTGCTCTTTGTTGAAGGCTGTATGGTAACCTATAGTTGCTTATTTCTGTGTTATTTTGGTCTCTTGTGGACAGTTGTCTCATTGTCAATCATACCACATCTTCTTTTTTATAATTAATTTGCCCTTTTTAAAAATATGATAATTATATAACTTCACATGACATGCATGATGGGGAAAGAAAGCTTGAAAGATTTCTGCAGCTTTTTTTGTTGAATACATGTAGGTGCAATTTGGTTACTGAGTGCAATTTTGGTACTGTGATGTTTAACATATAACCAAAGTGTGTATTGCTAAGTAGGTTGAAATGTGAACCTGATAGTGACATAGTGATAAAGTACTTGGTAGATTGAAAATGTTATGATCAGGTTTAAACTGACGCAGCGGCATAAAATATACAGGCCACTGCTGCAGCTTGAATTTTAAAGGATGTAGCCCACATACTTCCAAGTAACATGCCCTGTATATATCTATCAAAGTCATGGTATTCTCATGAGTTATCATAATAACTCCATCTTCCCATAAAATCTAATTTTGGACAAAATGGGAGCATACAATATACATGTATACAGTCAGTACTAAATGTACTACTCAGACTCAAGTCTCATTTTTTTTTTATTAAACTTAGAGAGAGAAAACAAAACAGTCTCCATCTCCTGTGACTTATAAGGTAGATCTGATACATGTATGTGACATAATCAATGAAAAAATTTGTTGAGAGTTCAGTTTGTCAAAGGAAGTACAGAATTCAATTTAAAAGATTGTGAATTATTTGAATATTTTTTATTTGTTTTAAACTTTTGTTAAGTTTTGAATTAGTCTGTGGCTAGCTACCATAGGCGGATCCAGGGGTGACCCCCCCCCCCCTTTTTCGTGGGAAAAATTCTGTTGATTATATAGGGCATGACTGGAGCCCCTCCCCCTTTTTCAGGTCAGTCAGGGGGGGGGGGGGCTCCCTTGAAAAGTTCTGTATTCGCCAATGGCTACATGAATTACCGTGGTCACATTCAACAGTATAACCAACGTCATTATCACTGTTCCTTGATGTGGGGAATTATGCGGCAGATGAACATAAGTAGTCATGGTCAACCAGTGCATCGGAGTTTACCCCGCATGCCGCATGGCCATTTAAAAAAAATCGAAATGTATTGCTTGCGGAGATTTTTTCTGTGTTCCCGTGGCTGGACGGAACTTTTACGCTAAATATGTTATCGTTAATTATGATTTTGTGACTTTTAAATAAAGTACCTGTGATTATTTAAGTAATTTGTTTTGACCTCACTGATATTATGGAAAGTCGAAGCAGACGAAACATGGCGTCAAATGTTGTTGTCCTAACTTCGGTAATTTCCGTGGTCATTGTGGTACGTTAAAATTTAAATTAAGTACACAAGTTACTAAAATTTCTGAATTATTGTTTTTGTAAACAAATAAAAATTCGTGTCTTATTTAAAATTGAAATTATTCCGATCTGTCCCGTTTTTTCAAGTTCGCGTTTAAACGTTAAATTCGGCCGCCATTAAAAAAAAATCGTACGAGATTTCACGAGAGTGACGAAACTTTTCAGATGGGTCGTGTAGAGAGAGTTATCGTTCTTTGTTCCAAAACGATGCTTCTACCATAAGTGCCAGCTAAAGCTGGCATATAAGCATTCTAAAAAAAAATGATAGTAATGCCTCCTAGCTGATGTAAATTTTTGAGATATTTCGATTTGATTTTATCCTGTTTATATGTATTTATAGTGAGTTATATATTTTTATAAAATGGAAAATACCAGAAGAAATGTTTTGTACTCTCATCACATCAAGGCATTTTCATCTCAGAACATTACGGATTTTCACCGACAATACAATCCCACTTAATAATAATAACTTGTTATTTAACTACCAGTAGCTGTGAGTTCTCTAAGATTTTCCTTGTGTATTGTTTTTTTCTTTTATAGTATATTATTATTTGTATATATACCCTACCATGGCTGATTTCGCTAGCTGTTTTTCTGCTTTGTATAGTTCTAAAATAAATTCAGTCATTTTCAACTGATTAGTATATGTTTTTTTTCATTATGTAAACCTCTGTATCCGGTTAGGAGGAGGGTAAAGAGCTCATACGAATGTCGAATCCCGCAATATTCTGTATTTGGTTGTCAGGAGCATGTAGGACAGTGTCTGTCGTTGTTTGATTTCTATCATAATTATCTGTTGGTTTTTTTTTCTTTTATAGAGGGCGGGGGGGGGGGGGGGGGTTGAAGCACATTAATGTTTCTATTAGGTTCTGAATTTTTAGACCTCAAACATCACGTAAAAAAAACTTGTATTTGTATATATATGCATAGGGTGTAGTAAAGTTTGTACCATTAAAATTCTCATCTAAACAAAACTAGCGTCTAATAAACCTCATTGTCAGCCTCGCATCTCTGAAGAGGATTTTTCGACCCAAAGAGAAACATATACCAGTACTCATATCTTCTGTTATGACTTTTTATATCCTTGATTTTTTTCTATTTCTGTTGTTTTTTTACAAGTATACAATTATTGATACATGAGGACTTTTACTATATGCATATATTGTTTAAATACTTTTACTATAGGCATGTATTGTCATAGTTATATTTTCAGAATATATTTTGTTTTCAATGCTTTTAAGTTGGCTCTTAAATGAACTTTGAGACTTTTTTATGTATCCAATTTTTAGGTTTATGGCTTTTGGTTTTCTATAGTAAGGGTCTGGATAAACGTTTTAGTCCCCTGGACTTTTTATGTTTTTTTTCACCATTTGATTAATTGCACGGTAGACAGTCAAACTCATACAGCGAAAATGAACTCACAACACCATGACTAAATATTGAAAAAGACCAACAGACAAACAATTGTACACATACCACAACATAGAAAACTAAAGAATAAGCAAAACGAGCCCCACCAAAAACTAGGAGTGATCTCAGGTGCTCCGGAAGGGTTATCAGATCCTGCTCAATATATATGTGGCACCCGTCATTTGTGAAACGGTTATTCCATAACGGTCAACCAACTCGTGATGGCGTCCGTAAAATTTACGAATGGATGATTTCAACTTCGCTATTTGGAACACTTGGTTAAATAGCTTCCTTGTAAGCAGTAACCCTCTATCAAGAATATCATAATATGAAATACAAGCACTGGCATATCGTATCAATTGGGATATGTATACCCTGTATGCAGGTGCTGCTATAATTTTGCTACTTAGAAAAGGAAAGTTCTGAATTGGAAAGCTAAAATCATCTCTTTTGTCGTAAAGTTTTGTTTTCAACCGATCCTTATTCAATTTGTTAATTTCTAGATGTAAGTCAAGATATGAGACCAACTTAACTATATCTATAGTAACATGTATCTCTAGTTTGATAATTTCCCAAGACAATGTCAAAGATAAACCTTAAATGAACATATTATAATAGTTCATTGCTGACAAAAAGTTTCATATTTGTATGATCGAATCTAAAGATATACAGCAAACCGAAATAGTAAAAAGTTAAACAACAACCAAAAAAATGGATTCAAAGAAAAAATAAAAACGGAAAGTCCGTTTTCAAAAAAATTGAACAAATTGAGCAAGTATCAAAACTCAAAAAAATGCAAAGGAGATATGCTTCTATGTAAAATATGTTGTTTGTTCTTAGATTGCGACATAGTGACGACGGGTGTGCCTTATATTTTGACAAATTTACCTAGTATGTCTGTTTTATTCACGAATACATTGTAGTTGTAAATAAAATGAAATTTGAAGCGACTGTCATACAAGTGAAAGGTTTAGCACTAAAAAACAGATTATATCAACCATATTCTACATTTAAAAATGCCTGTACAGTTGTTGTCCATTTGTTTGATGAGTTTTATCATTTGATTTTTCCATTTGATTAAGGACATTCCGTTTTGAATTTTACTCGGTGATCAAAATTTTTGTGATAAAAATCTCTTTTTAGTTGATCTTGTTTTGTTGATTAGATATTATTATCAGTTTTTTTATCTATCTTCCATAGTTTTTGCTCATAACACAAAATTGGGTAAAACATATCATCATTTAGGGGAATTTAATCCTTTGGCGGTGTTACTTTTTTTCGAAAAGAGCTGCTAAAATGTCATACTTCCATGAAGTGACGCACACCTTTTAAAGTGACGTAGACTTTGTCAAAGTATAACAATTATATATATGCTCAAATCTAACAAGATAATCAAAAGTACCACAAGGCCCATGTCGAAATCCGTAGTGGATATTGAGTAAAAGCCAATTATATTCCCGGAACCATTCAAGGCTATTGTGCATCCGCTAGAGCGTTCAGCAGACACATTTTTTTTTTTTTACAAAATATGTGAAAGATGAATGAACTATCGTATACTAACCTGCCATGTGTTGCCTAAATATTTATATGTTTACGATGTTTAAATCAGTGTCCTTCAAAATCATCATTATGGCCTTAAAAACTGACTTTTTTCTCACAACGAAAATGTAATGCAAATTTGATTAAAACATACGCCTCAATGTTTAAAAATTTCGCAATTTAAATAGATGTTAACCAATAATTGACGTATGTGTGACGTCACAATGAAGTTGAGTTTCATTACCTCTTTAATTTTTGAAGAATTCATAAAAATATATGGCAGTTTTTCTAAATGTTTTTTAATGGCACCAATTGTCGCTAACAAATATTTTGAAGAAATATTCTGTAAACACCATACTCTTTACTGATTAACAAATATGTCAAAGGACGAGGGGTGGCGTAATATACTAAAACATTGAATTAGGTCGACAAGGTTAATACATTTGTTGTAAAGAGCAGTATCCATACACAGAAACAATATTTAACATGTACAGACATGTATTTAGTGTTTATTTACTTGTTTATGTTATTATATCTTTTTGATTGACTTGGTGCAGGCATTTTTCTAAGTAGAAATGGTGAATTAAAGCTGGTTTTATAGCTAGATAAACCTCTCACTTAAAGGTTCAAGTAAAGGACTTTCTGTTCGCTTAACAGTCATTGTACATTGCATTTGATTTATTTGAATATTGTAAAATCATCTGTCAGAATGGACCATACACATTAAAAGTTGTAATTAGTCGTTCGTTGGCTTTTCAATAATCAGAAATATGGCAAGTATATTTCACTTGTTACAATGATTGATAGCATTTAATTTGTTGATATTTTTGTTTACTTCAATTTTTGAATTTGCCTTTGTGCTTGGTATGTGCAATATACCTGTCTGAACGTAAGTTAGCTAGTGTATAAAATTACTCATACTCAGTTGCAACTTATACTAGCTCATTTTTTCCATTATTTAATTTGAAACTTATGAATATTTCTGATACTTTTTTACAAACCGTTCTGTCCATATAACTATTGAGCTAATAATAGAGTCAAAACGAGAACGATTAATCTCATTAAAAGCACGAATTAACACAAATAATGTAAAATATCTGCCGATCGATTTGAGGAAAAGTTTTCACAAAAGATTTGCAAACAATGTGGATTATTCCCCTTAGAGCACTGAAGTTTCAACAACACTATTGATTGTTTCACATGTTTGAAATACGTGGAATTTTTGTTTGTATATCCTGAAGTGAATTAGATGAAATGTACTTTTGTTAGGTAACGACATACGATGGATACCAGTGGAACATCAAATCTCATCATTCACAACACGTTACAGGATTCCACCATAAACTAGATATGGTAGCAATTAGTCCATGAGTTGGTCTCAAGTTTTAATACTTTTTATATATACTTAATACTATTCGTTTATAGGACATTTTTCCACATTCTTTTCCCTACTTTTTTTTTAAATTTTCATGACTTAAGCTAAACCGTCAACTCTAAAGTTAAAATTCAAAGACGAAAGTAACTAAATTCTACAATATAAAACTATAGAAACCTGTTCTTGGCCTGTTATAGCTGACTATGCGGTATATGCTTAGCTCATTGTTAAAAGCCATACGGTCACCTTAAGTTGTTAATGAATGTGTCATTTTGATATCCTGTGAAAAAATGTCTTATTAGCTATCATACAACATATAACTCTACAAAGCAAGCCATACTTTTTAAACAATGTTTTCGAGCTTGTTATAAATCTGATTGTATAAAAAATCCTTGTAATGCATTTTTTAAACTAGCATAATTAATGAAGATAACAATGAAGGCCTCATATTTGCAAATTATTAGTATGTAAATTAGCCCTTATACGAATATGGGCTATAATAAGCTAATGCTAATGCTAAACAACCATAATGATATTCATATAAAAATAACTTTAAGCCATGACGTTGTCAGTTTTCTACTTTTGGGAAGGATCCTTTGGTATATTTCGCCCCTCCTATATTGGAAACTGGAAAAAAAAGGAATTAAAACGGCTAGAGTATTTCATTTATACTACAGTCGTTATGGAATTTGAAAGGACCTTTCTCCGTAGTTGACATAATTGCACATTTCAATCATTTTACCTCAGATAAATATTAATAAAAATGTGCCTTCCTTAAATTTTGGTGGAGCCGTTGTTTAGAATTTAGTTTGATAAGTGTGTCACTAGTTTCTTGTGTAAAAAGTTTTAAAACAAACACGCTTACATCCCAGAACAATTTTAAACGAAACGAAACTGATCAAATGGCAACATGAATACCTCAAACACATCAACATGAACAAACGGATAGCAGCTATCATATTCTTGACTGGGTGGGGCATTTCCTTATGTACAAAATGGTCGCTTTAACCTTGTTTTAAAGCTAGTTACACCTCTCATGTGTATAACACTCGCATAATATATAGATATAGGAAGATGTCGTACGAGTGCCTATGGAACAATTATCCATGCAAGTAACAATTTTATGTCATGTTACGGCCTTCAACACGGAGCTTTGGCTCGCAACGAACAATAAGCTATAAAGGGCTCCAAGAAATTACTAGTGTAAAACCTTTCAAACCGGGAAACAAACGGTATATTCTATTCATATTGACAACGATGCGCCCACAATAAATAGACATAATAACATTCGCCTCAAACCAAAAATACGACTATCTAAAATAATCATAACTACAGCTGAATTCATTGAGTATGTAAGAAAAGGAAATATCTTTCGTTAGTTTGCTTGCTATCTCAACTAATTATTGGTTGATTAATTCGATAGAATGACGGATTTTACAATTCTGTATTCCATTACCTTACAGTTATCCAATATCACATGATTTAGTCTTATTATAATCTACGTTCTATCTAAATAGAATTTTTTTCAACGTATTTCTTATTGATGCTTAAAGTTGAATGAATGTCTCTCGATTCAGTTTTTGAAACAGAATAATTAAGGAATAAAAGAAAGTCATTTGATAATATAAAGAAGTGAATTCAAGTTTTGTTTGCGATTTGTATTATGGAAAAACTGATGGAAATGGTATTAACATTTTCAGTTTTTATCGCTGCTGTATTACTACAAGGTGAGTAACACAGACTTTCAAATCTAATTTTGTTATAGGACATTTTAGAAAAAGTGTTGATCGTTTGTTTTGTTTCCATTTATTTCCTAAATAAATATTGTTTGTGTATTTAACAAAATTGAACTAAACAATTGCTTTCATGAGTACAAGAAGCAGTAGAAAAACTAGTGAAAACGGATGAAATGATATGATACTACTTATAGTTCACTTATTTTATTTTTCATTATTCCACATCTTAATATATGTACAATGGGACAACAAACGCGTATCGAACCAATTATGAATGCCTTTCTATTTCAATTTGACTTTTCATTTACTTCTTTGGTTTCTTTCTTATTTCTTGTCTTAAAAACTTTTTAAATTATTAAGAAAAAGTTCACCCATGTTTCGACATTTTTTTAATGGGAAGGAATTCAATATAAATGTTAAGGTAAATGATTATTACAAAATTACCGTTTCATCCACGTGGAAGAAGAAGAATAAAATAAAAAATATTTGTACATTTACGAATTAAGTAAAACAATATATATGTATTAGGTAATTGTATAATTAAGTTTTCTAATTATAAGATTACGTGTTATTTTCTTTTTCCTTATACCTTTTTTTAATATTAAATCCAATTTTAAAACAATACAATGGACAGCCATTGTATCACAATTGTTTTATCCTCAGAAGATAAACAACTTAATATCAATATAAAAGGCAAAATGAGTGTATCAATGATAAATTATAATAATCTAATTACTTGACGAATATATATCGTATAGTTTTAAAAACAAAGCAATGAAGATACTAGTTGATAGAGGCATTCGTTGTTGTTTATTTCAATATGAAAGTGTTAGGAATAATGAAAAGTGTAATATGCTATCTATGTATACTTATACATTCAGGTTGATGAGATGTTCACATGGTTCTATCATAATATTTGTGAATTTTACGTACGCCATCATGAGTTGGTTGACCGTTATGGAATAACTGTTTCACAGGAGATATCGGATATGTTCCTTACGTCGTAGCTAAAATGTACAATCCCTTTTCCTTTCATGAATTTGACCTACCGAATTAGACTATTTACCGGATTTGTTATTCCATGAGCAACACGACGGGTTCCATATGTGGAGCACGATCTGCTTACCCTTCCGGAGCACCTGATACCACCCCTAGTTTTTGGTGGGGTTCGTGTTGCTTATTCTTTAGTTTTCTATGTTGTGTCATGTGTACTATTGTTTGTTTGTCTTTTTCATGTTTAGCCATGGCGTTGCCAGTTTATTTTCGATTTATGAATTTGACTGTCCCTCTGGTACAAATGTATCTTTCGATCCTTCTTTAGTAACGCTTAATTACTGCTTTGGTAATCCTGGTGCATGTATCTTAGTTAATCACATATGCAAATTACAATCCTCTCAAAATCAAAAGAGTTTCTGATAATTTCAATATTCATACTCCCAAAAGGTTTTTTAAAATTCTTTAAATGTGGTGCAATTAAACTGAATAACCCGCATATTTTTATATGTTATCTCGAAAAATTTAATTCAAAATTCCATTTTAAACCGGAGTAAGCCATGCAAAAATGTTGATGACGTCACGATCACAGGACTAAATTATATCTATGAGCTGATAAAAATAACAACGTCAGCCAATCGGAAGACGCGTAACATCAAAAATTAAATTATTGGAAAATACCTGTCAATAATTATCTTGTTCCAAATAAAAATAAAAACAGCCAAACAATGATTTTGCCACCCCGTAAAGACGTAAATAGAAAACTCGAAATATTACTGTTTATTACGCAATAGTATTGGCAATAGGCTATAAGTTATATTAATTTTGCCTTTTGATAACGGACTTTCCGTTTTGAATTTTCCTCGGAGTTCATAATGTTTGTGATTTTACTCTATACATACGCTACATGTTAAACAAATAAACACGCTGCCATTAAAATCAAACGATGGTGTTTTCATTTTTCTTCACGCCTTGAAATGTTCTATTGAATCTAGTTTTAAAGTCTTTTCTAAGCCTTTATATTATAGTTACAAACTTGTACATGCATTTTGTTTAAGTTACCTAAAGACTCCAGCCTTTAACCAGGATATACAATTCCAATGCACAACTTCTTTGACGACATAACAGCTTGACAGGAAATATATTTAGAATAAATGAATTCAAAAGTGTTCATTTCGATCTTAAGCTTTTGAAAGAAAAAGTTTACAATATACTCTGAAAAAAGCTACTTGAACAATATTTGTCTTCAACTTCTGAAAGTGAGTATTTGTAACAGTCATTAATCTTTTGCAACGGACAGGTTTACATGTAACGCTGTCAACTATTCAATAGAAAGAAATGGAACTGAATATACAGATTCGATTTCAACTTATCAGTACAAATACAGTTCAGAAAATATTTATTTCTGCAGACATACAATGTAGTGGTTGCTCATATTGTTGATTATTTTTATACAAATGTCTTTCATGGGCCTTTTTTCGTCGTTTATTTTAAAAATAAATTGTCTTTTAAAAATGTGTTGCTGCCTTTTGAAATAATCTTCAAAATCTTCAAACAATTTGGTTCTACAGATGTCAAAGTATTGCCAACAAATATTTCATTCTCTATCAAAACTAAATTAATAAAAGATGCAGTGTATGGTCATCAATAGGTCGACAGCAAACCAACAACAAAAGTTCCCCTTGGAAATCTTCTCAAAAGGTTCAACGATAGATAGGTTAAATTAAAACTTCAATGGCTTTTAATGTCAAATATCTACATTTTTGTGTCTTTGTCTTGTTAGCCTTAAACAGGTTTGGAAATACAAAAGAAAAATTCAAACGTAAGCCAAAAAATAATACGTATCAAGAGGATTTGACTATACAATACCACGTAATCATTTCGACATCTTAATTATTTTAAATGTAAAATGTGAACGTTACGTGATTGCGTCAACGGACAAATGTGTGTAACTGCTAGATGTAGCCGCTTTTCAGTCTGCAAATACTTTGTGTGATATCTCGTACTATTTACTGTATAAAGGAATGAGATAACAAACTTTAATAGCATTTCCTCCTGATTACATTTTACATCTTGTAGTTGAGGGTTGTCTCGTTCTCAATTACAAAAATCTTCCTATTTTATACATGATGTAAAAAAATGTACTGAAATTGTCCGATTATAAATTTTGGAATTATTTAGAAACTAAAGTGTCAACTCCCTCAGGCAAAGTTGATTTTAGATGAATTTGACTATTATTTTTTTTTATAATATAGCTCTTTAACGGTTTCGGTACTTAAATATTTTCGGATTCCAAATATTTGGCTTTTAACGTTCCTGATGAAGGTAAATGAAGAAAAGCGCTTCGAACGCATAGAAATATCAAACGTGTAGTTTTCAATATTTTATAACAATATACAATATAGCTGATAAATTTGATGCGTAATCGGGACCAAAGTCGTATTTTGCTCCGGTTAATATTTTTAATATTTTGTCTTTCAAACATATAGATGTAATGATCTCGTTCCACAAATAACATTCAAAGATATCACTGTCTTTCGAGGTTTTTTTTTTTGTTTTAGTTTTTGGTTATTCAAACATTTTATACCTCCTTTATAACATTTCGACCAGGTGGAAATGAAATACCACAAATTGTACTATTTTTATTCATAACGCTATACCATTGGCAGAAGGATCTTTACCAGGATATATTATTCGTACGCTATTTGTAAAACAAATCAAACATTGACATTAAAGCATACATCATGTACATGTTTATTCAAACTGTTTCTGTACGTAGGCCGAAACGATAGTAGTGTACCTTTTTAGAATATTCCTTCGCGACGTATTTATTCAATATATTGACATACATTTTTTTCAATTAATATTAAGTCGAAACTTCAGCACACGGATATTAAATTGTAGTGACATATGTATTGAATTACATAACCGTAGGACATATTATAAAATCTGGATAAACTCATTCAAAAATAGTCATTTGCACCTTCTAAACATTGATTCTTGGTAAAGGTTAATACCAGTGCATGTCATAAATGAAAAAGAGACTCCATTAATTGAATTTGAACCGTATTTGCGTCATTACAATGATTCGAATACAAGATATCAGTTCAATATCGTTTATAAGTAAAAAAAAAATAAAAATATGCTGATGTTGCATGGTGTAATTGTAAACAAATAACAGTTGTTTTTTTTTTCTTTGTTATTCTTTTCGCACTTTTTCTCTTTTTTTTTTATTTCCGTATATAAACAATATTGTTAAAATGATAAAGAATTGTTTAGAAATTCCATTAATTTTTTAATTAGAATAAAGGCAATGTAGATTATTCGTTTGTATGTTGTGCTGTTACACCACTGTCCCAGCTACTGGCTATAGGGAGGGTTGGGTTCACCTGTTAAACCCCGTCATGTTCTGAATGTATGTATGCAAAATAATATGTAGTATGATTGTCAATGAGAGAACTAATCACCAAAATGACAAAAACATTAACAACTATATGTCACCATACGACCTTTAACAATGAGCAAAGCCCATACCGCATAGTCAGCTATAAAAGGCTCTGATATGACAACGTAAAACAACTCAAACGAGAAAACGAAAACCTTATTTAAATCAAAAACAAATGAATGAAAAACAAATATGCGATCACTTAAAAGGTAGGTCAGTAGTGGTTTTTCTTTTTGCGATTTATGAATGGAATGTGAAAAACTATATCTCGAGTGAACGCGATTGATAGTTTAGATTATTTTTACTGATAACCGCTACGAATTTCAGCTGACGGCGACTATAGCTAGGAGGAGATATACATGATATACTAACGAGGAGAAGATATACATAATATACTAGCGAGGAGAAGATATACATGATATACTAGCGAGGAGAAGATATACACGATCTACTAACGAGGAAGAGATATACATGATATACTAGCGAGGAGAAGATATACATCCTATACTAGCGAGGAGAAGATATACATGATATACTAGCGAGGAAGAGATATACATGATATACTAGCGAGGAGAAGATATACATCCTATACTAGCGAGGAGGTATACATGATATACTAGCGAGGAGAAGATATACATGATATAATTGCGAGAAGAAGATATAATTGATATACTAGCGAGGAGGAGACACGCATGATATACTAGCGAGGAGAAGATAAACATGATATACTAGCGAGGAGAAGATATACATGATAAACTAGCGAAAGGAGATATATATATAGCTAGGAGGAGATATACATGATATACTAGCTAGGAGGAGATATCTATGATATACTCGTGAGGAGAAGATATACATGATTTACAAATGTACTAGTGAGTAGGAGACATACCGGATATACTAGCGAGGTTGAAATATACATGATATACTAGCGAGGAGAAGATATACCTGATATACTAGCGAGGAGAAAATATACATGATATACTAGCGAGGAGGAGATACCCATGATATATTAGCGAGGAGGAGATACCCATGATATACCAGCGAGGAGAAGATATACATGTTATACTAGTGAGGAAAAGATATATATGATATAATAGCGAGAAGGAGATATACATGATATACTAGGAAGGGGAATATATACATGATAGACTAGCGAGGAGATGATATGCATGATAGACTAGCGAGGAGGAAATATGCATGATATACTAGCTAGAAGGAGATATACATGATATACTAGCAAGGAGAAGATATACATGATATACTAGCGAGCAAAAGATATACATGTTATAATAGCGAGGAGAAATTATACCTGATATACTAGCGAGGAGGAGATACGCATGATATACTAGCGAGGAGAAGATATACATGATATACTAGCGAGAAGATATACATTAGGTACTAGCGAGGAGAAGATATACATGATATACTAGCGAGGAGGAGATATACATGATAGACTAGTGAGGAGGAGATCAACATGATATACTAGCGAGGAGAAGATATACATGATATACTAGCGAGGAGGAGATATACATGATATACTAGCGAGGAGAAGATACACATGATATACTAGCGAAGAGGAGATATATATAGCTAGGAGGAGATATCCATGATATACTCGTGAGGAGAAGATATACATGATTTACAAATGTACTAGTGAGTAGGAGACATACCGGATATACTAGCGAGGTGGAAATATACATGATAGACTAGCAAGGAGAAGATATACCTGATATACTAGTGAGGAGAAGATATACATGATCTACTAGCGAGGAGAAGATATACATGATATACTAGCGAGGAGAAGATATACATGATATACTAGCGAGGAGAAGATATACATAATATACCAGCGAGGAGAAGATATACATAATATACTAGTGAGGAAAAGATATACATGATACATGTATAATAGCGAGAAGGAGATATACATGATATACTAGGAAGGTGAAGCTATACATGATATAATAGCGAGGAAGACATATACATCAAATAGTACCGAGGAGGAGATATACATGATAAACTAGTGAGGGGAAGATATACATGATAGACTAGCGAGAAGGAGATATGCATGATATACTAGCGAGGAGGAGATATACATAATATACTAATAAGGAGAAGATATACATGATATAATAGCGAGGAGATGATATGCATGATAGACTAGCAAGGAGGAGATATGCATGATATACTAGCGAGGAGGAGATACCCATGATATACTATCGAGGAGGTGATATACATGATATACTAGCGAGGAGATGATAAGCATGATAGACTAGCAAGGAGGAGATATGCATGATATACTAGCGAGGAGGAGATACCCATGATATACTAGCGAGGAGGAGATATACATGATATACTAGAAAGGAGAAGATATACATGATATACTAGCGAGCAAAAGATATACATGATATCATAGCGAGGAGAAATTATACCTGGTATACTAGCGAGGAGGAGATACCAATGGTATACTAGCGAGGAGAAGATATACATGATATACTAGCGAGGAGAGGATATACATGATATACTAGCGGGGAGAGGATATACATGATATACTAGCAAGGAGGAGATATACATGATATACTAGCGAGGAGGAGATATCCATGATATACTAGCGAGGAGAAGATATACATGATATACTAGCGAGGGGAAGATATACATGATATACTAGCGAGGAGAAGATATACATAATATACTAGCGAGAAGGAAATATGCACGATATACTAGCGAGGAGGAGATATACATGATATACTAGCGAGGAGGAGATACACATGATAGACTAGTGAGGAGAAGATATACATGATATACTAGCGAGGAGGATAAATACATGATATACTAGCGAGGAGGAGATATACATGATAGACTAGCGAGGAGAAGATATACATGATAGAGTAGCGAGGAGGAGATACACATTATATACTAGCGAGGAGGATAAATACATGATATACTAGCGAGGAGGAGATATACATGAAATACAAGCGAGAAGATATACATGATGTACCAGCGAGGAGAAGATATACATGATGAAGTAGCGAGGAGGAGATAAACATGATATACTAGCAAGGAGGATAAATACATGATAGACTAGCGAGCAAAAGATATATATGAAATACTAGCTAGGAGAAGATATACATGACATACTAGCGAGGAGGAGATATACATGATATAATTGCGAGGAGGAGATAAACATGATATACTAGCGAGGAAGAGATATACATGATATACTAGCGAGAAGATATACATGATGTACTAGCAAGAGGGAGATATACATGATATACTACCGGGGAGAAGATGTAACCTAAAAATCATGCGACTGTTTTCATATTAAGTTGATTTCTTGAGAAAAAAACATAGATGTATATGTCATGTCTAAAAAAATTAAAATATGCTGATGTTTAATGGTGTAATTGTAAACAAATAACAGTTTTGTTTTTTTTTTCTTCTGTATTCTTTTCGCCCTTTTTCTCTTTTTTTTTTTCGTATATAAACAATATTGTTGAAATGATAAAGAATTGTTTAGAAATTCCATTACTTTTTAATTAGAATAAAGGCAATGTAGATTATTCGTTTGTATGTTGTACTGTTACACCACTGTCCCAGCTACTGGCCATAGGGAGGGTTGGATCCCGTTCACCTGTTTAACCCCGTCATGTTCTGAATGTATGTATGAAAAATGATATGTAGTATGATTGCCAATGAGAGAACTAATCACCAAAATGACACAAACATTAACAACTATATGTCACCATACGGCCTTCACCAATGAGCGGAAGATATATATGATAGACTAGCGAGGAGAAGATATGCGTGATAGACTAGCGAGCAAAAGATATACATGATATAATAGCGAGAAGAAATTATACCTGATATACTAGCGAGGAGGAGATACCCATGGTATACTAGCGAGGAGAAGATATACATGATATACTAGCGAGGAGGAGATATACATGATATACTAGCGAGGAGGAGATATACATGATATACTAGCGGGGAGAAGATATATAGTAGGTACTAGTGAGGGAAAGATATACATGATATACTAGCGAGGAGGAGATATACATAATAGACTAGTGAGGGGAAGATATACATGATATACTAGCGAGGAGGAGATAAACATGATAAATACTAGCGAGAAGAAGATATACATGATATACTAGCGAGGAGGAGATACACATAATAGACTAGCGAGAAGAAGATATACATGATAGAGTAGCGAGGAAGAGATGAAAATGATATACTAGCGAGGAGGAGATATACATGATATACTAGCGAGGAGGAGATATACATGAAATACAAGCGAGAAGATATATATGATGTACTAGCGAGGAGAAGATATACATGATATACTAGCGAGGAGGAGATATACATGATATAATTGTGAGGAGGAGATAAACATGATATACTAGCGAGGAGGAGATATAAATGATATACAAGCGAGAAGATATACATGATGTACTAGCAAGGGGAAGATATACATGATATTCTACCGGGGAGAAGATATAACCTAAAAAGCATGCGACTGTTTTCATATTATGTTGATTTCTTGAGAAAAAAAAACACAAATGTATAAGTCATGTCCAGGGTTTCTCCTGTGTCAGTTATTTTTGTCGCCACCTCTTTAGCCAAAACAATATATATTTTTTGCCAAGAAACACGAAGATATTTTTCGTTTTTCTTCAACACCCAGCCCCCCCCCCCCCCCCCCTTCTTCCCTTAGATAAGATGAGCTTGCCCAATTGTGTATATGATTATTCTTTCAAACTTATTTTAGAGTCTACATATTAATTAAAAAACACTTAGCATTTACTTTAAAACAACAGAACTTTTTTACCTTCAAAGGAAAAAATATTTATTGTATTTTAAACAACTTTTCTAATTGAGGGGGCCACTATACTTTTAATAATAAAGAAGATACAAGTTCTGAATTCAACAAAAGTCATGGACATGTTTTGATCATAAATACCAGTAAAATAGTTCGTTGGGCAAGTTTCTTTAAAAGAAAAATACTGATGTTCCCTTTTGTACTAAGAAGTGGTTTTTACATTAAAACAAAAGCTTTTATGACATGAAATTGATCCCTCATTGCATGTGTAGTTATTACATTGAAGGGTTACTCTCATTCGATGGGTTGTTCCAAACCTTTTGGATAGAGAGAACGTTTACATGCAAAATATCGGACTTCACAAGTCATTAACTTCCGGTCAAAACGGAAACCTGAATAAACCGGCTCACTGTCCAAACCGGCTCTTTTTCAAAGTCCCGTAGCCGGCCGGTTTATACAGGTTTTACAGTGTAATTTGTTTTGTGTTCTAAAGATCTAACCAAACCCTTAATAACTTAATATTGACATTATAAAATGGAGGTTATGTAAAAATACATTCTTAGTGTATATGAATCGATAATTTGATAGTGAGTTATTCATTTAACGAATATATTCCTCTAGCTTTGTAACGCAATCCCCAATAACAACATTCACCTCTCTCTATGTATATACAAAGATAAGAACATTGCATATTCTTCCAACCAGTTCCTGTGCGACGTGTTCTCTACCCACTGATGATATGTTTACCATAAACAATATGTTCATATTTTCGACGGGGATTATCATAATATCAGGTAAATATACTGTATTGACTAATAATTGTGTTATTCTATTTTTATTATTATTTTTATCTTATTTGTTTAAAAAAAGAAGACTAACAGCGAAATATATGGGTTTTTTTCAGTTCAATAATTATTGTAAATTAATGTACAATTTGAATTTTCAGTAGTAGGAATAAAGTTTGCATGGCGTATTATGATAGATTCATACAGATTGTATAATCAAGCACTATGTCTGTTTAGTGTTGTTTATGTCTCATTGAAATAAAAAGCAAACGTCGAGATTTACCTCGTAGATGCTTTAATCATGTTAATCTTGTTTAAAGTATTTCGAATTAAAACCAATTAATTCAAAATTATCGTTATATTTTTATAATTTTTTTTTACCGAATTAGGATCCTATCGTTAAAATCTTAATGTTTCATTTCCTGCAATTTATTTAATTTATTCAGTCAGTCTTGTGTATAAATTAAAGATGTGTGACATTACTTAGAAAAACAATATTAAAGGAAAAAAGTGTGTTGTTTGCGACCAATTTTATATGTAGGCTTACACGTATTTAAGAGTTTCGTTGAAGAGATTTGTCCTCACTCTATGGTTCTGGGAAGGGGTAGCATATCTAAAACCGCTATATTTATATCTATTCATCGTATTCTAACGCATGTTTTGATATGTGTTTTGTTCCATTTCCAGCATCTTTTGTAGCAAAATATAACTTTGGCAAATCAATGGCTAGTTACCAAATTATCAATTCAATATCCCAAATAGACTATTTCATTTTTTTTTTCTTATTATTTTTTTTTTTTTTTTGCTATTCCGAGCATCTGAGATTCTGTCATATTCATGTCTGATGAAAATATGAAGGATGTTGTTTGGTAGATCCACAAAGCTTACGCCATGTAAACTGAAATCAGTATGTATCATTTTCCATATTCAAACAAGATCAATATGTCTGGTATATGAATATCTTTAAGTGGTCATATGCCATTACAGTTTTGAAAAAAATTAAACAATGTCGGTATGTTTATTGTTTTAATTCGATCGTAACTGGTATTATATAGTTGAAACACTTAACCATGTTAACTGTCAGCCTTTTATCTAGGGTCTTATGTGAATTCAGCGAATTAGACATATTGCCGAATTCGTACCGATATCAGCAACACGACATATGCCACAAATGAAAAAGATTACACAGGTTATATTTAACGAAATGGAAGTAAAGAAACAGCGATTATATGACAAATCAAGTATTTTTTGTCAGGGCAAATCTTTACCTTATTCTTCTCTGTGAAAAAGCCACATAAAACTATTGGTGATGTATGAGACGATTATACAAAAGATTATAAATCGCGCAATGAAATATATCGACAACTAATAGATGAACGTGATTGTATTTCGGAATAATCTAGAATTAAAAGTTCCATACCACAAATATGCATGCAGATTTAAAAACCTAACGATGATCAACTCGCTGTAAAAAGTGGCAAAATCAACATTTATGTAACCCTTGAATTTCAAAATCCAGGTAATAAAATCATAAAAATTTCTTTAGTTAAACATAAGGCCCAAGACCACAATTAATGACCCCGCTTTTCGTTGTTCACGAATATAGTTCCCTTTAATTATAGTGTATTTTTTCTTTATTTTTTTTCTTTCCCTTTCTCATTCATTTCTTAGCTTTTCTGGGGTGGGAATGAAAGAAGAGAGCTGAAATAAACTTTTGGATGTTTTATTTTAACTGATTTTAATAAGGAAAGAGTGATTAGGCCAGGTGCAAAAAGGTTATATTTACACTTTTCGGAACATCTCTTGACTTGCCTATAGGGGTATGGATGTGTATTGGCCAAATTTGTATGATGTAAACATGTAATTTTTCTGAAAATTGCATATGTTTTGGGACTTGAACTGTACATTACTCACACAAAAAATTAGACAAAAAGAACAATTCAATTTTTTTTAATGCGACAACACGTTATAAAGAAATGATAGGAGAATTAATTGTGGTCTCGGGCCTAAGAGGTGCATTTCAGCAAATTTTGAATTTATACTTTGACAACTTCTCTGAATGATCTATTGGTATTTATTTGTCAAACTATATGAGAAGAAATGGTTTCCACTTTTATTTGATAGAAATTTGTAAAAAAAAAGTCACTTTTCAGCTAATATGCCCAAAAAGTAGCTTTTTCACTTTTTTCAATATTTTTGCAAAAGCAGCATTCTTAATTTTTCTCTGACATTTTTTTTCTGATATCTATTTGTGTTTGTGGTATTTATTTCATGTGTTTTACTCATTTGTGAACTCTGAACATAAAGAAAGGTGGATAAAAGCATAAAAAGAGTGCAAAATGTGCTGTTTTAATAGTCTAGGTCTAGCGGTCCGTACGAAGCAAGTGAAATATGAAGTTCTATGCACTTAAAAATTGTATTTCTTTAAACAGATTGCACTGAATCTATATCAAAAGCACTTATTACTGGTTGTTCAAACTTGTCTGTTTCACAGAATACCTTTATTTTCTTCTTTTGGATGGCTGGTGGTTAAAATATTGGCATTTTAAGACTGAAATTTCATGCAGGTTTCAAACAGTAAATTGAAAAAACTTTGCTTCAGACCATACTGTCTACATATATAGTTAAAAGCAACAGTCTTGTTACATCCATGCTTCATATTTGATCATATCTTAGCAAGGATTTGGGCAAAAAGAAGCATATTTCCATCTCCAATATCATTTATATGCAATTAAATATGGAAATACAGGAACGGCCTAAATTGACAACTTGTTATTTTAAGCTTGACATTGCTTAAGACCAAGTAAAACTCATGTGTTATACTATTTGAAACTTATATTTACATGAAAAGAATATTTATGATATGTTAAATGTTTTGTTTTAACTTAACAACTTCAGAAAATTGTTGTAAGTGGAAAATATTACATTTCATATAAGGCCTCGCTTCATTTGAAAACCTCTATTTTTTGGCATAGGCACATATAAAATTAACTTTTGTCAAATTTTTATAAGTCTCATACATTAAGTATGCTATCCTTTACTTTAAATAGATAATATCTTATACATTGAGACATAAAAAAGTGCAATTTGGTGTTTTGGGGGGATTTTTGAAGCCAAAATTTGAAAGTTGAAATTTTTCTATCTATACGTCATAATTCAGCAACCAAAGTTGAGATATAAAAAATATCACATTTTCTAAAATATATATCATATGGCTATGAAACTTTGTAAACTGACTCATAAAACACTAAGCTTAAATCATGCCAAGTTTTATTGGAATTGGTCAAGTTTTTGGCCCCTAATAGGCCCAAGACCACAATTAATGACCCCGCTTTTCGTTGTTCACGAATATAGTTCCCTTTAATTATAGTGTATTTTTTCTTTATTTTTTTTCTTTCCCTTTCTCATTCATTTCTTAGCTTTTCTGGGGTGGGAATGAAAGAAGAGAGCTGAAATAAACTTTTGGATGTTTTATTTTAACTGATTTTAATAAGGAAAGAGTGATTAGGCCAGGTGCAAAAAGGTTATATTTACACTTTTCGGAACATCTCTTGACTTGCCTATAGGGGTATGGATGTGTATTGGCCAAATTTGTATGATGTAAACATGTAATTTTTCTGAAAATTGCATATGTTTTGGGACTTGAACTGTACATTACTCACACAAAAAATTAGACAAAAAGAACAATTCAATTTTTTTTAATGCGACAACACGTTATAAAGAAATGATAGGAGAATTAATTGTGGTCTCGGGCCATAAACATAACTGAGACACTGAAATGTAAAAAAAAATGGTAAAATTTGTTTAGCAAGTATATAAATTGGGAAAAAAATTGGCTAAACCTCAGTAAAATGGATATTAACAAAAAAGAATGGCAATGTGAACACAGGATTATAAATACCAAAAACCGACTGCAAATATTGCATATGTCAAATGGAAAATGTCACTTATGTGATTAAAACAATAATATTAAAAGCTTGAGCATTTGTTTTATCTATGTAACAATGTTAAATCATTAACAGAAACGGTTGTTCCTAATTAACATCTTTGTAACCTAATAAATAACGATGCACTTGTTGAAATATATATGTTATTAGGAATTTGTACAGAAAATGCGAATAATACCATTGTAAATACAGTACTACCTAATTTTTAATGGCTATTTGTAAAATACGTAATAAATTATAAAATTAAACCGAATATGCAGTCTATACAGGCTTTTGAATTAATACTCCTCTTGCAACGCTCAGATATAAAGTATATATGCAGATCGAAAAAGAAACTCTTAATCGAAAAAATGTAAGAAGATATATTTAGTTCTACTGCTCTGGACGAAAGGTGTGTTCGATTACATACATAATAATCTTATTGAATCTTAGAAAAAATGGAGTGAACAAAATGTTAATTTTACAAAACGAAACCAATAGCTTATTGTAAATAAGATTTGAATCTATGTCTGTGCATATTAGGTATATTAGTAACTTTAAAACATATAACTTGCATGCTTCGTAATTCATAAGTTCTCACCACAAGTACATTATCCTTTTTATAATATATGTATATTACAGAATAGTATCAATTTCTGTTCAATCGCATCAATAATTTCAAATTCACACTCACTTTTCTCAATCAAATTATATAGTTTCAAAAGATTAAATCAACACATTTTTGTTCAGTAAACTGGATATACGATATTGAGTATGTCTTATACAGTGATGCTTATCAGTTGAAATTAATTGCATTGGTTAATTAAATATATGTATGTAAAGCTATCTATAAACTCATTTGATTTTTCCCCTAGTCAAGTGAAGCTGTTAAAATACAGGGGTCCCTAAGTATGCATCCTGGTTTACATAGGTATTATTAAATCAGGAAATGATTTAATAAAATATTTGTTATCGTATAAAATCAATATGCAAAATTAAAGTCCTGGTTTACATAGGTATTTATATATCAGGAAATGATTTAATAAAATATTTGTTATCGTAAAAAATCAATATGCAAAATTAAAGTATTTATGTGTAGATCTGTGAAGTGTGTATCGCGTTCTCTATTCGATTTTTATTTCTCTCAGAATGCGTTGAAGTCCAACAGACAAAGATGACCTGGAATGACGCAAAGAAATCATGTGAAGCAAACGGAATGGAATTGGCCACTTACAAAAGCTATTCAGAACTAAGTAATATATACAGCAGGTGAAAAATTCGTTCGACAAATCAAATAATAAAAACTGGATGATATGAACATAATGTTGATAATTAATTTTTGTATTCAAATCATTTTTTACAAACATTCTCAACATAATTTAAAAGAAGTACAAACTAATACAATCATAAACAAAAAGAAAAATTGACTAGTTACAAACTTCATTTCATAAAACAATACACTTAAACTAATAACTTAGAGACACAACGCACCTATTTTACCTCGGATGATAAGCAGATTATGCAGTTGCCCTACATATATATGTATATGTACGCAAAATTGACACTTGGATTAGAATGAAATTCTAATTCATCAAGAAGATGCCTCGGCCTAATTTATTTTTAAATATTCACGATGGTTGTTTCGGTCAATTTCATCAAGAAGATTTTAACGAACATAAAACTCTTTAAACCACATAAAGATTACCTTATGAAGTCTGCGATCGTTTCCACAGACATCTAACACTAATTTATTGTGCTTTTGGTTTGGCCATCAGTACAAAAAAAATACTTGAACTTCGGTTTGATAAATTTTATAAAGTACTTTTTTTCTTCACTACATGTATCTAGAAGTTATTTTCATACTTGAAGCATTTTATACAGAAATTTAGATATTCATTTACATGCATTTTGTTTAATCTGATTTGAAATATAATCAAATCTTATCTTTGAATGATGACTTGTTTTCCCTTACCTTTAAGAGAGTATTATTGGATAGGTACTTCATGGGTATCAAATCTTCAACAGTTTCAGTGGGTAGATGGAAGCTTGTGGTCTATAAATAATGCCATATTTCCTTATAAGAGGGTATCTGAACCAGACAACTTAGAAGCTTACGATGGATCTTCTACACCTTATCAAAACTGCATCTACTTCGTATTTACTAAAATTGCAACAAAGGAATGTAGCAACAAATATCAATCTTTATGCCAAACAAGTACGTATACAATTATGTACAATTCAGTCTGTAAGTTCATTTTCTATGTAATATCCAGTTGTTCTGCGACAACCAACTGAATGATCTTCATCTCCATAACTGCTCAAATAATGAAAGAGTGTACATGAAACATATGTCGATATTGATCAATTGATAAACGTTGATTATATTCCATGAAAACATTCATTTCAAGTGAATATCGAGCATATACGTGAAGTTAAGGTTAATGCGATTTGGCTGTATACACCTTTTATTGTACATGTTATATCGAAAATAATTTATTGAAATAACAAACATCCATTAGTCGTAATAAAAGAAATTTCGATTTAAACATGCTGACTTGTTAAATTAAGGTGTTAAACGTAAGGAAAACCACACATTCACATGTTATAATTTTCATGTACAAAATAATCTGACAACGCCATGATTAAAAGAAAAAGACAAAAAGGCAAACAAAAGTACATAAACAAATGCAAAAGTAGTATACTGCTGTTCAAAATTCATAAATCGATTGAGAGAAAAAACCAAATCCGGGTTACAAAGTCAAACTAAGGGAAACACATCAAATATTAAAGGAGAACTACGAAGCAACACAAACACAATATTAAAATGTAACACTCTCAGAAACCAACAATAATATAACAATTGCCATTTCCTGACTTGGTACAGGACATTTAAAAAAAAAATTTGGTTGAAGCTAGTTTTGTGGCATACAAAACCTCCAGCATGTATGGCAGTGTTAAATATAACATTATTATGACAACATAACATGATAGGACTACAATACAAATAAATTCGTAAAATACATCATAGAAAACTAAAGACAGAGCAAAATAAAAGATACATTAAACAGAGGTTTATCTGTGGTGCTTTAATGTAAAAAAAAAAAAAAGCTTAGCATGCTCCACATGGGTCACCCATCATTGGTAATGTAAGTAAAAACCTGGTAATAAGTCTTACTCGGTAGGTCATATTTGTGAAAAGGGTACAGAATGGTTAGTTAGTCTAACATATTTAGTATTATCTTCATTAAATTACAAATCAGGTACTACATTGTATTCTGTCTGTCAATGTGAATATGTTGATAAATTAACGTGCTTCATCCAAATAGCAGAATGAAAACGTTAAGGTTGTTTTATCATTTACTCAGTTTTAATTTGGATCCTCAATGCTCTTCAACTTTGTACTTGTTTGGCTTTATAACTATTTTGATATGAGCGTCACTGATGAGTTTTATGTAGACGAAACGCGCGTCTGGCGTACAAAATTATAATCCTGGTACTTTTGATAACTATTTTAATGTGCATATTGCTGGTTTTTTTCATTGTACATTAGCTCGAGGTATCGTGGGGGTAATATCTCACGAAACAAGTTTAACTCTTCCGCATTGTTGCGCCTGACCCAAGTCAGGAGCCTCTGGCCTTTGTTGGTCTTGTATGCTTTTTTTTCAGTTTTACTACATTTGTACGTTTTGGGGTATAATGTCCGTTTTCACCGAGCTAGTAAATATACTAAATATTAAAAGTAAATATCCAGCACTACAGATTTTTAGAACAAAAATAGTACCTACGTAAAGAAGCGATGTATGAATTCTGGGTAATATTGGCGAAAAAAAATTATCAAAACGTTGCGATTGGCTTTAAAGGTCTAAAACAACATGAACACGAAGTTGTTATATAAATAGCATATTCTTATTATAATATGTCATCTGTGCATGTGGATTGCATTCAAATGGCATCGCTGGTAGACTAAACCAACAAATTATATAGTCTGCCCGTCATCAGACGAACATACGAACACACGAACATGAAAATGTATGCAATATTTTTAAATCAGTGATACATGCGCACAAATCTATATCATATTATACCTAAATAACTAGTGCAATTAAAAACAAAAACACTCAACCGTAAGTTTCCGAACAGAATGACAGTTTCCTTAACCAAAGGAATAACAAATCATATAGTTTAGGAAGTCTATATACATCTACGGTATTTACACCTAGTGTCAGTCCCACTTCCCCTCGCCCCTCCGAAAAGAAAAACCTAAATGCATGTGTAACAGATGTAACAAAAAGATAGTATAAAACGTCCAAAGTGTTTGTTGTGACTTACTTTTTTCAAGGCATTTAAAAGAGGTAAAGTGATAAATAACGCCAAAAATACTAGTATATTGTTATTGTCTGGTTTGTCAAAATCCTACTCCAGATATTTTCGAAGCATAGAAGAACTACAGTATATCTTGTGGTGTCCTTTAAATCTATAATGACATTAAAGAACATTTTTTTGTTTACAGTTCCAATAGTAATAGAAGATACTACAACTTACAGTATGACAACCAATTCCTCATTAGCTAAATCATGTAAATGTACTTGCAACATAGCTGAAGTCAGGAATACTAGTTCTAACACTCAAACGTTTTCATCCTTCAAAGTACAGGTCAAAACGACGAGCGCATACCGACGCAGCCTCGTTTCAGTACCTGACGACAGGGTTTCGTCTGCTATCATTGGTTACATTGGTCTATTCGTAATATGTCTTGTTCTAGCGGTTCCAATACTTTTTGACGTCTTGACCATTTTAATGAGGAATAAAGACAAAGAGCTTTCTTGTACTGTATGTCAAAAAAAATAATGACATGTCGCTTTATGAAGAATATATTTAAGGACAAAATAATGAATTTAACAAGCCAACCTAATATTAGTGTATATATCTGAAACTTATTTCGATAAGAAATCTGATTACAGTTGAGTGCAACCGCACGGGGGTGTTTGAAATCACAATCTCAGTGTTGACTGCATGGTTAATGATTCCAGTATAACTACTAAGACCACTGGGCCACAGAGGCCCCGTATCTGAACATAAGAACTCTGAACTTAAACGTAATATTTTCATTTGAATTAATAGTAATAGTATAATCATCATAAGCATATATATATATTTTCACATGAAATAAAAGTATAAAAGTATTTTGAAAGTGAATGAAATTGAACAAGCTTGCCTACAATTTTTTTTCATTTTTAGCCTGATTGAAAAAATGGCCGTTAAGTCATAGGATGACTTAAGAGTATTGAAATATTGGTACTTGCATAATTTGTTTCTTCATATATTTTTTGAGGGGGCGGCCAATTTTAGAGACTTAATTGCACTATCAGCTGATTTTTAGAGGACGCTAGGATTTGTATATTTTAGATCAATTTTTTTATAAGAGAAATAATTGTAGTGTAACACCAGAAAAGGGTTTAAAATCTAAAATGATAAGAACAACGAAAAGTCAAACGGTTCTGTACTTGAGTCAAAATATTTGTATTTGTATTAGTATTTTTCAAGAGTACAATAAACGTAGAATTATTGCTTGCATTTTTATTGCGATTTCAGGGAAATTTGTTTACAGGTTTCAGATAAGATAAGATAAGATAAGAAAACTTTATTTTGTTTCGAAGTACACATAAGCAACACAAGCTTAAAGGAGCTTTTGTCCAAACATAAAAACATATAAATAACATAAAAACAGTGCATTTTGACATATAAAACAACCTGTAATACAAAATAGAAATCTCACATACATAGCATGCAATAAAAATAAGAAACAAATTTTATCAAATTAAAAACATGCTAGACCAGAGCAACCAAAAGCAGCCTAAATAATAAACAGCTCAAGAATTATCAGCAAGCAGAACAGCGACATTCCAAACCGTTCCAGGACTGAACAAGACTTTTAAAATGTGAAAAAATGTTTTCAGTCCTGAAATGGTTCGGAAGGCTGTTTCATAAAGTATCAGCAGAAAATTTGAACGATTTTTTTACCGTTACGGGTTGCCTTTACCTGTGGAATTTCAAGAATATTTACATATTACCTGAAAAAATATTTAGATATTTTGACATTCACCAAATTTTGAAAGCACGCAGGAGCTATGTTGTTTATAATTTTAAAAGTTTCTACAGCCATTGTTGGTATCCGTCTGATCTGCATGGAGGGCACCTTAGCTTTAAGTAAGAGGTCCTCGTAGGAGCTGTTAAAATCCTCATACACAAAACGGAGTGCTCTTTTCTAGTTTTTGGGATTTTTTCTCAGTTCTAAAATCCCATGCCAAAGGACAAAAATTAAAATTACTAAGAATAAAAGTATGAAATATAGTAAGTTTACTAAGTCTATCCAAAACTGAGCCTTAACGTCTTTTTCACATGTGAGGTTCGAATTTTGAATATGTTTAGATGGGTTCTTTTTAAAAGTCTTTTTGCCAACAGCTAAAACTTGAAATTTGTCAGGATTTGCTTGCATTAAATTAAATTATTTTATCAAAATAATCAATTAATTGAATATCATATATTTTTTTAAAGATTTTAGAAAATATGGGTAAGACCCTTACTTGTCTATAATTTGTTTTTAATAATGGATCACTCTTTTTGTGAAGGGGAGTCATTTGGGCTTCTTTAAGTTTACCAGGGAAACAGTTATTTTTAATTGACAAATTTGCAAGGATTGTCAGCTGTGGTGCAATATAAGATTTACATTTTTTTACCATTTTTGCTGGAATACCATCAGCTCGTGTAGCCTTCTTTATGTTTATTTCATTCAAATTTTTTTCGACATTATCATTAGATACTTTTTGGAAGTCAAAATCAGAATTATGCTTTCTGTTATCCAAAATTTCTTTTATACTCGGGTTATTTGAGGGGTCATATACAACATCTGCTCCAATTTTGTCTGCTACTATGGAGAAAAAAATTATTGGAAACATTTGAAACTTCATTTGAACAATTTACAATTTTGTCATTTTCACATAATAAAATGTTTTGCTCTCCACAGTTCGCCTTTTTTTGAGAAAAATGATTTGACTGTTTTCCAAAAATTGCAAGATTTTGACACACCAGAGCAACGTTCTAAAAGGTATACTTTTATTGATTTTCACTTTATCTTTGTTACCAAATTTCTTTTTTTTTCTAAATTTCTCCCAATTTGTGTCACTCCGGTTTTAAGTATATTGTGAAAGCGCATTTGTTTTCTATATATGGCCCCTCTCAGTTCTTTATTCATACATGCAAGTGGTTTATTTCTTTGACCCCTAGATTTCACAGGTGCATGTTTATTTAATTGTTATTTATGTTTTTAAAATCTTCTTCATAATCATCATATATACTATTGAAATCTTTCTCAGTACAATTTTCTGAAATCTTTATTTTCTGTAAATCATTTGTATATTCATCAATATCAAAAGTTTTGTAACTTCTATATGTTGCATCCCTGCGCTTTTGTGCAGGTAAAATTCCTTTCATAGCTGTTAAAATAATAGTGTGACAGTCACTTACACCATTTGGACTATTTCTTGTTTTAAAACACAAATTATTTTTTTTGTAATAATAAAATCTACAAGGGATGGATTACAACCCTTTTTAAAACATGTTGGGCCTTTAACCAGATGGGACAAGTTGAGTCTGAGTCTGAGATTTTTAATATCAAAATTTAGGTCACCAAAAAATCAATGTCGTGATATTTTTTTGTTCAGTTCGGTAATGATGGAAGGTTTTTATGACTGAGGAAGAATATCAGATATGATTTCTGACAAACTTTTGTCATAATGACCAATCAGCTCATGATGGCGACCGTAAATTTTTCTGAGTGATGACCTTAATTTACTTGATACATAGCCCTGTCTTACCAATTTTTTGACCTAGCTATAGAGTAACATATCAATTGAGACACATATACTCCATATGCTGGTGTCGCTTGGATGTTGCTACACAGACATGGAAAGTTGATTATAGGAAACTAAAATCATCGCGTTTGTCATTAATTTTGGTATTCAATCTACAAGAAATGTTCGATATATCAATACAAACCACATTATTTATGTATGTGCCTGTCCCAAGTCAGGAGCATGTAATTCAGTGGTTGTCGTTTGTTTTGTGTTACATGTTTGTTTTTCGTTCATTTTTTTACATACATAAGGCCGTTAGTTTTCTCGTTTGAATTGTTTTACATTGTCTTATCGGGGCCTTTTATAGTTGACTATGTGGTATGGGCTTTTCTCATTGTTGAAGGCCGTACGGTGACCTATAGTTGTTAATGTCTGTGTCATTTTGGTCTTTTGTGGATAGTTGTCTCATTGGCAAATTGATCATACCACATCTTCTTTTTTATAAGCACACAATGAAAAAATGTCTGTATTATTGGCTGTTACAATTTACAACATAAAACCGCTTGCTATGTAACTTATTTGCGAATGCTATTCAGGTTGTGCTGTGAATATTGACACAAAAAATCTTAAAGTGGTATAGGATCTAAATTCAATTAAATTCTAAAATAATTATTTTTTTTAAAGTTATATTCGATTTGCTGTACACCTATCTTCAAAACAGAGAAGGTTGATATTGTTGTATCACAGTATCGGTTTTTTTTACATATAATTTATATAATGATCACGATACTTGGCATTACTATTTTCATCTCTATGTTTTTATGATATACTAAAATACCTCTAAAAAAAAACTTCAAGTTTGTGATATGTATCTGTTGTGACGTTCGGGAAAAAAGATTCGAGTTCTTTTATGTTTTGTGTATAATCATTGACATTTGTATTTGTATCTTTTCAGTTCAATGGCTCTTAATGTGCATTAATGATACGGAACGGTTGTACTCTCTAACAGCTTCATAACTTGCTGTGCAGTAAAAAGAGCAAAAATCTTCCTAATATCAGAATAATCTTTTAATCCAAATATTTTACAGTATAGTGCATGTGACGTTGTCTGGAGTCTCTTTTATTGTATGGCTTACAATTCTACGTATGTATGCCGCAACTATTTAGACTTTTCAAAACGTCATTAGTGTCTGATCAGAAAGTTAATGAACCTGGGTATGTCAAAGAACTATCGTCCTTTGTCTAAAAAAAGTTCATCGGAAGGTACATAGATAAATATTGCGTATCAACTTCACAAATAATACACGACGGTCTTGAAGTATGGGTATTTTATATGGGTTGTTTATCATCCTAATAACGTGTTATATTTATGTTCCCCTTTTTGTCTTTATAGTATTACTTTTACTGTTTAGTCAGTTTTTGTCGTATCCATTTTACCTGGCTCTGTTCTTATACATCCCGTCATTGTGTTGTTATTCCATGATAGTTTTTGTGTTCATGTCTTTCATTCTTCTCAATATATGCCAGTGTGTGTCTCTTTGTTACTTAGACGTGGATTGTATTGTGTACTTATACATCCCGTCATTGTGTTATTGTTCTATGAACATTTCTCTATTATTGTCTTTCATTTTTTGCTTATAGGCCTTGTCTATATGCCTATTTGTGTTTTTTTTTTTTTCTTCTTGAATACGGCGAAGCTTTGTACTTATACATTTCATCATTGTATTATTGTGCAATGGTAAATGTTTCTCAATATGTTTGTTTTCTTTTAGGGATTAAGATGAGATCATAATTTTGACTGCTGTGTCCCTATTTTTGACATTTATATCTACTTTGTCTGGTAATCGGCATTGTGTATACGCCGTATTAAACGAAAGTATATTGTCCTTTTAGTAGTATATTTCTGCCGACGAATTAATATCTTGTTAAAGATTACATGAAATGGATAAAACAATCATCGTTTAACGATCAAATTAAACCAAATATGAATATTACTTCATCCACAACTGACTGCAATTATTTATATTTTATATTATCAAATAAAACCAACAACTTGCAGAAACGTATCAAATTCTGTTATTTCAGGACAGAAAAAAAAACGAGCGATATTTATTTCTTTTCCAAGGCATTACACACATGGTTTTCTAATTTCCACGAAAATTAAAAAAAACACTTATAATTCTCGACAAATTGATACCATTGACAGCAAAAGTTATTATAAACAAGTATAACCTTGAGCCTGAAGTATTTTGTTATGTTAGGGTCGTAATTTGAATTATAGAATACAAGGTCATCTGATAGAAAGATGCTTAAAACTTGATTGTTTTAAATTATTTCTTATATGCATTCTACGCAATACAATCCTGCCAAATAGATTGAGAACGTCAATCCCACCTTTTACAATTTTCCGATGTGCATCCGAAGAGAAAAGAAAATAAGGGGAAATGATATGAATACAATATACTACAATTAAAAATATTAAAAGGTTTGCCTTGGTAGATGTTTACATGTAAAATTGTTAAAATCTATAATATTTTCGCAGACGTGCTACGTGCGAAACTATTGAAGAACAACATTAAGGGTATGATATGAACGGGATGAAGCAACCACTACACATGATCATGTTATCACACGTTTTTTTTTAAAAGTTTTCTTAGTATTTGGTGTTTCGTTTTAAATGTTATAGCCTGTCAGTTTGTCTGTGACGTATAAGTTGGAATATCCTTTTAATATCTTCAATCTATCATTTAAAAATTCACTGAAAATGATTACAACAGAATGCCTGACTTATTGATGAAAATATTTGTTAAGGTTGGTGTTGGTTTTATATGTTGTATGTTGTAGAATGCTTTTAGTTTTGACGCCGTTTTTTTTTTTAATAGGTAATAGTTTGTCATTTCTACTGGTTGACTTTTTGCTGTATTCATCTGAAGCAGCATACAATTAATTTGATCAAAAATGAAAATAGAAGTCATCTTGCAGGTAATGTATGGTATATTGATGATATCCTGACACTCAATAACCATCAGTTAAGTTGGGGCTTGCATCTCATATATCCAAGTAAATTCATTTGTGTAAGTGTAGCATTTTTGTTTTTCGTTCATTTTGTAACATAAATTAGGCCGTTAGCTTTCCATTGTCATTTCTAAGCCTTTTATAGTTTACTATGCGGTACGGGCTTTGACTATTGTTGAATGCCATACGGTGACTATAGTTTCTGTGTCAGTTGGTCTCTTTTGGAGAGTTGTCTCATTGACAATCGCACTGCATCTTCTTTTTTATAATGAGATAACGGATATAAGCAACCTAGTATGTCTGTTCCTTACTATGTATCGTTGCATTAAGCTTCATTTTATTAAAGACATACGACTTAGAAATTAAATATATGACAGGTATGATAATTTCAACTATCCAACTGTCAAGGTGTCATTTCTCAGCAGTTACTTTTCCAATCGTTTACATCTCAAGACTTATAACGTATGCTCTTGCATGTAAATATCATGCTGGCTTCTTGAAAAAAGTTTGCTTCTTAATAAAAGCTGCCACAAAAGAGTTATGAGAACACGCATCTAATATCGACAATACATGAGTGAAGATAAAAACATAAGTATTAATAAAAATGCGTATATAACTATTTAAACTACGCTGCAAAAAAGGGTGCTCAAACTGTATGTCTATACATCACTTGTGTATGTCTATTAATTAAAAAGATAAACATGCAAATAAATGCTTTGAAACATCAAATTTGTCTTTGCGCTGTGCTGTCGTTGGTCTTGCTTTTTTTTATTAACCATGATTTCTAAATGTTTTTTTTTTTATTAAACAAATAATCTAAAAATACAGAGAAACAATTCTTTTAGAATAGCACACAAGTAAAAGAACAACTCACTAGTGTTACACATCAAATTCATGTCTATAAGAACTTTATAAATGATCACATCAAACTAGATTTTGTTTCGATTATTTCAAAAAGAACGAACATAATATCTAAAGAAGTGTTCAATTCAGTTTACTGTTCAAAAACACTTGGTTCAGCTAAAGTCTTTTGATTAATATATTCTTTCGCATTTTCTATATTTAACTATAGCGTCCTTAATTTTCTCCCAAAACACAACATTCCCTTGTTCATCATTTGGATACTCGATATACGATTGATTTTGAACTAACTCAAGGATGACTAACGGCAGATCTTTTGGACGCAATTGTTCATAGAAGACCAGAAAGAGAATGTTTTGACCATTTCTTGAATATATACTTTCCATTCGTGCCATGTTAAATTCAAACATGCAATAGTAAGAATCTAGAAATGATCGCGTCAATATGCATATTGTTTTCCTACTTTGATGAATTCCATTCGTAATATTGTGTGTAATTTCTTGTCCTGGAAGGAAGTCCCGTTGATGAACACAGAGTTGCATGTTATCATCACATTCTAAATTTGGTATAATTTCTTTTACAACGAAATCGGTTTCTTCATTCGCATACGAGATAAACGCATCGTATTTGTAAGTTTCGCTAGATTGAATATTTTTGAAAACATTGTATTTATGTCTAGTCATATAATACAGATAACGTAGCTTCCAACGAAATCTGAATATCAACCCTGCACAAATAATAATGATAACTGCAACAATCCCAATGGTTAAACAATTAATTAAAGGGGTATGTGAACTGCACTCTTTTTCTAGTTGTTTAACAATATCATTAATAATTGTCAGATTAACTACGTCATTGTTATCAAACCGGCATGTGTATTTATGAACATATACACATTCACGTTCATCCATTGTAGGAAATACAGATTTTTGCAGCTACAGTTTAACAAATTGTTTGACAGGTCGATTTTCAACTGTTTAGATAATTTGTGTAATGTATTCAATGAAGCTTGTGACGATATTCCACCGATGTTGTTCCATGATAAATCAAATTCTTTTAAACTAATTAGATCGGAGAGATTAAAAGTAACATCTGTTAATTTATTGTGGCTAAGATTAATTTTAACTGTTTTCAAATGTCCTTGAAAAATCAAATGTCCTTGAAAAATTGAGTAAGATAAATGATAAATTAGATTATGAGATAAATCAACTTCCATTAGTTTAGTCTTCAAAGAACTAGTATATCTTTCCGATGAAAGGTATGTACCTAGAGAGTTGTTTCGTAGGTTGAGTTTCAACAAATTAGGCATTCTATAAAAGAATTTTCCAAGAATATTATTGGAAAAATCAAACACTTTTAATGTAGAAGGTAGCATAGTATTGTTGTCGTCTCCTGAAGCTTCTACAAAACTGTTATTATTTACATAAAGTTCCTCTATTTTCGTGTTATTCAAAAAAATAAATGTATACATATATTTAAATGCAAGAGGACAGCAATTCGTCATTTTTAAAACTTTTAATTCGTCATTGAATAACAAATTTTGCATTAAACTAAGCATGTTATCATTATCAAACTTATTATGAGAAATATCTAAATATTTCAAATTTTTGCTATTTGGTAATGTCCCAACTTCAAATTTTTCTATCTGACAGTTTTTAATTTCAATATGCTCTAGATAGGGAAGATTCAGAAACGTTAAATTCGTCACAGAAGGCAACAAACAAAAATTTATTTTCAACTTTGTGAGATTCCTAAGTAATTTATATCTATTTGAAAATCTAAACAATAAAAAGCGGTTTCCTGCATCGACTTCTATAAACTGTAATGTATGTAGAGGTTTGATGAAAACACTCGGGAATGTGTGGAATATCTTATCTGTTCCGAACAACAAATTGCGCGCCACATTCAAGTGTGTTAACGACACCAGAGGTTTAAAAATATTGTGCGGTATTTTCAATCTGTAATTCAAATAATTGCCTTCAACAGATAAAGTTTTGAGACTTGATAGACCATTAAATGTTCCTTCCTTAATGTATGAAAGCTGATTCCAAGATAAATCCAACTCATTAAGAGTGTCTAAATGATTAAATGTTGTTGATGGAATTATCATCACTTTATTAAATCTCATAAAGAGTTTGTGTACTTCCTTCGGAAAATGAGGTATGTTGCTGTCAGTAATGTTTTTCTTATTGCAATACACTGTAGTATCCAAATTAGAACATTTACATCGCTGGTCAAACTTACATACATCTTCTAAATGTACTTCTGTGATTACAACCGGTATGATGCATATGATAAAGGTGATGTATACAGTGAGTACCTTCATTTTGTCTTAACATCAAAGATTCTAAAATATATAATTGAATATTCCTATTTAATATAGATTCAAAATGATAAGATTGATATTTTTTCAAGTCCGACAAAAACAAATAACAAGTAATCGTATCTATTTTAACAATTATAATGATAATAACTTTCTATTTGAGATAAATTCTAAATACTAGTAAGAAGATTGATATTTTTTCAAATACAAACAAACAAATAGTAATTATCATTCTTACATGAATTATTACAATGATAATGATAATACGTTAATTATAATTATACTCGACTAACTAAACATAGTTATATGAATAGATAATGCATACCAGGGATACCAGATGGACAGTTAAACTCGAATGAATGTTAAAATTGTGTTAAAATAAGGAAACAATTCGTATACCTAGTACTTGATAGCTATATCGGTTTTAGCATCTTTTAAATGGATAAAAAATATGTATACACAAATATACAAACAAAATTATTTAAAACAGAGTAAAATGTTCTGTTAAATATATACTTACCTATGATAAACTAATATCAGTCAATTCTATGACGTCCTTTTGCGCTTTTTCATACGAATCTACGTATTAACAATTATATTTTGTTTAATTTAAAATGAATGACCTTAACTAATAACTATTTCCCTGTTGAACTAAAAATGATTTCCTTTAACACGCCTTCACGGTGATTAAACAAATAACAATCAACACTGTATCTGTCGCAGGTAAATAAGGACTAGTAAAAACATAAGATCAATTTAAAACAAATTGTTCAGAGAACAATTGATGGTCTGTTCACCCTCAATGCACATCTTTTGGTATGAAAATATTAACTTTCAGTTCGAAATGTCATATATGTCTCAAATGATAAATAACTTGAAACTGATTCTAAAAGTATATATGGTTGTAGAAACGTTTACATAAAAATATTTCAAAAAAATATTTACCTTCGTTGTCTAATTTTGGGCTAATTTTGTAGTTTACTGTTATAGTCTTAAAGCAGAAGTGTAAATAAACTCATCACAATAATATGTAACTTTGTTTTGCCAGACGCGCTTTTCGTTCTAACAAATAATCATCAGTGACGCTCGAATAACTTTTTATTTAAAAAGCCAAATTAAGTACGAAGTTGAAGAGCGTTGACAAACAATTATTCATCAAAGGGCTGCCAAATACAACTTATAAAAAGGTAGTTTTCTTATATCATATAGATAATTTATAAAAGAAGGATTTAATAAGACATTAAAATCTTATAAATTGCCCGCCGAAATGACTTATATCTAATTACAGAAAGTTTCAGTAAAACCATATTTTGTATTTGCCATTACAATTTTTTAAGGCTATTTGACTGATATACCTTCGTCAAATAAAATCAATGAAAATTAGCAGAATTACATTTAGACAGCTTGCCACCCTTATTTATACATGCGTTACGTGTAGCACTCATTTATCGAAGGTAGTTCATAAACAACAACATTGATCTTGTTTTTTTAAATCGTGACATGTAATTCGTATACACCGACTTCGGGAAAAAAACATAAGCATGCATCCACATTTTTCAAGCAACATGTCTACCCATCACAATAACTTGGATGTCATTTTACAATGAATTGTTCATAAAAAAAATTTGAAAGCGTCATTCATATTCGTACTATTGCAGAGTATTGTTTAAGAACATAATCTATATATCTGACTAAGTAAGGCATTCGAAAGTAGACCTAGTTTGTTATTTTAAAAAAAGGACACTTTCAATGTATTAGGTAGCATATATGCAAGTACAAGAGGACAGCAGTTTGTCATTTTAAAATCTTTAAGTTCTTTTTTGAATAACAAATCGTGTATTACTCTTATCAGATTTTCATGATCAAGCCGATTATGAGTAATATCTAAATATTTTTTTTCTATATGGTAATGTCCCAACGTCCTATATTTCTATTTTGCAGCTTGCCATTACCTTAATAATCAAGATACGGAAGATACAGAAACGTTAAATCTGTCACAGAAGGGAACAAACAAACAAATATGTTCCACTTTGTAAGGTTACTAAATGATCTATATCTATTTGAAAATCTAGACAATAACAATTTGTCTGCAGCATTGATCTCTATAAACTGTAATTTCTGAAGAGGTCTGAGTAAAACTCTTGGGGAAGTGTTATATTTGTGAATATTTGTTCTGTTCTGAACAACAAATTGCGCGCCACATTCAAGTGTGTTAACGACACCAATGAAAATATCTTTTGGTATCTCTAAACTGTAATTCAAATAATTTCATCCAATAGACATGATAGATAATGACTCGAGACTTGATCTACCATTAAATGTTCCTTCTTCTATATATGATAGCCTATCTAAAGATAAATCCAACTATGTAAGAGATGATTAAAGGTTGTTGTTGGAATTATTTCTTTTCGATTAAATTCCAGAAAAGTTAATGCATTCCTCTGGGAAAAGGAGAGATGTTGCCGCCAGGGATGTTTTTCTTATTACAACAAACTAGTATCAAAATTACAATACATCCCTGGTCAAATTTACATACATACTCTTAGAATATTCCCGTGATTACAACCGACATTTTAGATAGATCACAAACCGAGAAAATGTAAAAATGTCATATCCTCATCGTGTTTGAAATAAAAACGATTCTTAAAAACAAAATGAAATATGTCTATTTAATATGAATAAAAAACAATTGTTTCAATTGGAAACAAAGTTATGATAACTTAAATGAATCATTATCATGTTTAATACATAGACTAAAGTATGACGTGTTTGTATCATTTACAAAAAAGGGATAAGATACCAGAGGGACAGTCAAACTCATAAATCGAAATTAAACTGACAACGCCATGACTGAAAAAGAAAAAGATAAACAGACAAACAATAGTACACATGACACAACATAGAAAACTAAAGAATAAGCAACACGAACCCCACAAAAAACAAGGGGTGGTTTCGGGTGCTCCAAAAGGGTAAGCAGACCCTGCTTCTCATGTGGCACCCGTCGTGTTACTCATGTAATAACAAATCTGGTAACTGGTTTGCTCCTTCATATTTTGCAGTCTATCTGTATCATGCGATGCTTGTCTTTAATTGAAACGATATAATATTGAGTATCTAAACATGACACAAAGTCAGTATTACAGCACAAAACACAAAAGGTTTATCCAAAAAGAGAGCTGAAAAAAGCGTTGGTATTGCTTATCTTCCTTTAAATGTCACAGTGCGGCCATTTCCACAATGCCACTTAACAACAACATTGAAGTGAAGAACATAGCCATGGAGTAATCGCAACTACATTAATTACTTCCTGTCAAAATTAACCCACCAATCGCACAGAAAAATGCACGAACAACACAAACAACTATGCGAGCACGGGGCACATCGCGGGCACATCGATAAGGAAATAACAGGCAATAGGTAGGAAACACTTTGTAAGTTTGTAACACACCAATTCGGGCCTGGCCAAAAAGACGACCCGTAAGAAGTACATACTAGTATCAAAATGGTGCCCTCGTATATGAGACGGTCTTTATTTGTTATACATCTCGTCAATGTGTTTGTATTGTCTTTCATTTTTGGTGGCGTGCTTTATTTATATGCGATTTTTTTGTATTTCTTTGGTTCTTATATATATATAACTTTTGGACTATATACAATCTCGGTCTGTTTCTGAAATTCATTCTTACATACTTTTGATTTTTTAACCCTATATGCTAACATTGCCTATGTAAATTTTAAAATTGTTTGTATGCACATTGAACGACAAATTTATGTGACGTATAAATTTTTTTGACGTCAGACACACAAGTCAGTGAATATGTTTGTAGATAGATGATTTGTGTTCTGTTAAATTGTTCCTTTTAAAATTGTTATACTATAATGACTGGTGTACCCATATTTTGACTATTTTATTTATTTTATCTGTTTAATTAACGCATCAATGTAAATATAACGGAATTTGATGAGACTGTCATCAAAGTGAGAGGGTTAGCGCTATATAACCAGGTTTAATCCACCATTTTCTACATTTGAAAATGCCTGTACCAAGTCAGGAATATGACAGTTCTTGACCATTCGTTTTTTAAGCGTTTTGTTTTTTATTTGATTTTGCCATGTGATTATGGACTTTCCGAATTGATTTTCCTGTAAGTTCAGAATTTTTGTGATTTTTTTTTGCTAACAGAACAAAAATACTGAACTCCGCGAAAGTTCCTAATCAAATGGCAAAATAAAAAGCTCAAATATATGAAATGATTGGATAACCTCTCACTTGCATGACAGTCACATATGTTCCATCATATTGACAACAATGTGTGAAAAACAAAAATAGACATAATTTGTAACAATGTCAAAACTAGGGACACAGCAGTCAACATTGTTATATAATCTTAATCATTATAAAAACAAAAACAGATTACTTATGTACGTAGCAAGTCACCCATTTTTTGTATATTTAATTTGTATGGCCTTGTTGATTTAAATTTAAAGATCATTTCCTTTCCCAATGCCTTTATCATTGTTTATGGCAGACAAAACAATTAACAATGCACACATATCTCTGTCGCGGACAAATACGGAAATCACGAGAGTAATTAAAATCAGATTGTTTAATTGAGAACAATTTAAAGGTTTTTTTTACCCATAATTCACATATTCTGATACCTAAGTTGAAATGTAGTTTCTGGTGTTATTTATTGTATTAATTTCCCTTTTTTATAACATTACCATAGTTTGCAGTTATTATACCAATTTTACCATTATCAAGTAATTTTAATTATACATGGGTCAATATATACTCTAAGTTTTGGACATTAATTAAACCATCATATGAATTCTTTAATTTAGGTTAATAAATAAAATTACCGAACGAATGTTAAAATTATGATACCAATAAGGAAACAATTCGTTTCATGTTATTTGAGAACTACAAAAACACATAATAATGACACATTTGTATATATCTAAATATATTTCAACAACAAAAATTACAAACAGTATACAATATTCTATAAAATAAATGATTTAAGTTGTAAAAAAGATATTTTTGCCTTTTCCTTCGCCTTTATGGTAGACAATATAATTAAAATCCACAAATTACACTGTCGCGGTCAAATTAGGAAATAACCCAACGGAAAGCAATGAAAATCAAATTGTTTAATTGAGAACAATTTAAAGGTCTTTGCTATATAAATTTTAATTTCTGGTTTAAAATTGTATTCCTGGTCTAAGATAAGAGCTAATGGTTTCGATCTTCCTCTTTTTGTTTTTGTTTTGTTTAACATAAGGGAGATTATTTGCTACTTCCGGTCTGAAAAAAGCACTAAAAGTGCATATGACAAATTACTGTACATCAACTCCTAAAATGTATTGTTCTAGATACATTAACATTAAAATAGTGCGTTTACTAAAGGTCACATACGTTCACCTTTTTAAGGTCAAATGTCTTTCAACTATAAACAACGTTCATACAATTTGGAGTTAAAATTTAAAGCATCATGATGAATTTCTTTTAAATATTCTAATGCAATGAATGTATATCAATGTTTCAGATTGAATGCGCTATGCGTAAAATTTGCTATCTTCCTTTCTGTAACAAAATAAGCCGATATTTGAATTCTGGAATGTATTCTCATGTAATTGCTCAAATAGTAAACAAATCACATACATTTTGCACCTATGCATCTTCTTTTTGACAACTTTTATTACATTCTGACGTGGACAAGAAGTCGGATAACGACCGATGTTTACCTTTGATGTCGAAAGCATACATATAACATCACATAGTAATAGCACAAAAGAAGATAATATCTTATCGCAGAATTTTCGTTTAATGAAATTTTACACTGAAATAATGAATGTAATTGAATGATTTGTTTATTTGACATCAGAATATATATAAATGTATTGATACGCGTCGACAGGTTAACTAAGTTTTTTAGAGTAAAACTACCGATGGACGTCCGCAAAGCTTCAAATGAAATACAGTTATCACTTAAATGTAGTGGAAATAGCAGATTGCAAACGTGACTGCCATGTTCGTTCTACATTTATGGCATGAATGATTTGCAGTATTTACATGTCTTCATCATTTTATGTGCGATTATTAGGACACGATTTTGACGTTTAATATGCAAATTGACTACTTCTAATTCAACATGATGATAAAAACCATAAAAATGTGAAATAAAGGCAACGCTAGTATACCGCTGTTCAAATTCATAAATCGCGATTGAGAAAACAATGGGTAACAAACCTAAAACTAGGAAAACAAATAAACTATAAGAAGGAAACAATGGAACAACAAAAACTTTGCACTAAAGGCAAATGCCAACATAAAATTGAGAATGGAAATGGGGAATGTGTCAAAGCGACAACAACCCGACCATAGAGCAGACAACAGCCGAAGGCTAACAATGGGTCTTCAATGTAGCGAGAAACTCCCACACTCGTAGGCGTCCTTAAGCTGGCCCCTTAACACATATACATACTAGATCAGTGATAATGGACGTCATACTAAACTCCGAATGATGCACAAGTAACTAAAATTCAAAATCATACTAGACTAACAAAGGCCAGAGGCTCCTGACTTGGGACAAGCGCGGTTAAACATGTTTTTGAGATCTTAATACATAGAAACGAACTATTTGAAAACAACTGATTGGATGGCAATGACAGTAAAATTCTCTATCTCCCTGTCTTTAACAAAAGGATGCCAACATCTTGAATACCGGAATATAATGACATGACATTTTCCAAATAATACACTAAAAACTCAAAGTTTCCACTGAGAATTCCTCTTTTTTTAAATTGTATTACATTCAGTCAGGAAATGAAGCCGGAAAACGCTTGGTGTTCTAGTTTTAATGATGGAAGCATACCTATGACGTCACATAGATAAGAAGCCAAAGGAAATAACATTATTTCTCGGAATTTTCAGCTAATGTTACATCAAAATATTGAATATTTTATTTTTTTTGCATTAACATAGAGATAACTGTATTGTATTTGAAGATTTGTGGACGTCCATCTTTGCAAGGTTAACTCAATTTGCGTTTATTGTTTAATGTTGATCAGAAAAAAACAGATGTAAAATGTAGAGAATACACTATTTCAGAATAACAATTGTGAAACTATCATACAAAAAATGAATAAATTTATCGCATTAATATTCAGGCAATATTTTAGAATTTAAATCAAATGTACCACGTACTACATTGTTTTTGTTCAGATGTCATGTGGCTGATTAGAAAAGAACGTACACATACCATATACAATTAAATTTCAAACAATGTTGGCTGTTTGGAAAAAATGTCAAGCTAAAGTATTCTTTTTCAATTATTCAGATGAACCTAACGATTCCGCTATTTTCTTCCAAAACACAACATTACCTTGTTCATCATTTGGATACTCGATATACGATTGCTTCTGAACTAACTCAAGAATGACTAATGACAGATCTTTCGGACGCAGTTGTTCATAAAAGACCAGAAAGAGAATGTTTTGACCATCTCTCGAATATATGCTCTCCATTCGTGCCATGTTAAATTCAAACATGCAATAATAAGAATCGAGAAACGATTGAGTTACTATGCATATAGTGAACCTACTTTGGTGAATGCCATTGGTAATGTTTTGTGTTATATCTTCTCCTGGAACGAAATCCCGCTGATGTACGCAGAGTTTCAAGTTTTCATCACGTTCCAAGTGTGGTATAACTTCACTCACAACGAAATCGGTTTCTTCATTTGCATATGATATGAATGCATCGTATTTATAAGTAGTGCTAGATTGAATATTTTGGAATACCTTGTACTTATGTCTTGTCATATAATACAGATAGCGTAATCTCCATCGAAACCTGTACAGTAATCCAGCAGATAGAATAAGAAGAGACATAATTATCCCCACAGTTATACAAATGATTAACGTGGTAAACGAGCTGCACTCCTTTTCAAGTTGTTTGACAACTGCATTTACATTTGTCAGTTGAATAACATTATTGTTATCAAACCGGCACGTGTATTTTGTCACGTGTATGAGCAAATCTAAATTTGCGTCCATCCATTGTAAGAATTTCAGGTTTTGACAGCTACATTTTAATAAATTATTTGATAGATCAATTTTCAACTTTGATGTTTTGGAGAGTTTGCGTAAAGTATCCATAGATGTTTGTGAAGATATTCCACTGATGTTGTTATATGATAAATCTAGTCTTTCTAAACTAACGAGATGAGAAAGATCGAAATTAACATCCGTTAACTTGTTGTGACTCAGATCTATTTTTACGGCTTGATCATGTCCGTGAAATATGGCAAAAGATAAATCCTGAATAAAATTGAGGGATAAATCAACTTCTTTGAGTTCAGTATTACTGGAGTTAGTATATCTTTCCGTTGAAAGGTATGCACCTAGTGTGTTATTCCGTAGGTTCAGTATAGACAAGTAAGGCATTCCAAAATAAAACTTCGACAGTTTATTATTTGCAAAATCGCATACTTTCAACGTGGGAGGTAACATGAAATACTTTTCGGTACCAACAGCTTCTACAAAACTGTTTTTATTTGCATAAATTTCCTTTATTTTTGTTGCATTTAAATAAAAAGCAAAGTATTGTGGCACAAATACATAAACAGATGGAAAGGCATTCGTCATTTTCAAGATCTCAAGTTTGTCATTAAAATACAAATCGGACATCAAATAAGACAGATGGTCGTCAGTTAAATCGTTCTGTGAAATGTCTAGATATTTTAGCTTTTTTCCATTTCGCAATGTCCAACGATCATAGCTTTTTATTTGACAGTTATGCATGTCAAGATACTCAAGATTGTGAAGATTGAAAAACGTTGCATTTTGTATATAAGGCAAAACACAAAGGCCTATTTCTAATCTTTTAAGATGTGTTAATGATCTATATGGGTATGGAAATATAAACAATTTAATCACTTTAGGTGGCTGAATTGCATCTACTTCTATACTCTCTAGTCGAACTAGAGAAAATAGTAAATCGCTTGGAAAAGATGGAAATTGGTAAATTTGTTCGACCAAATTATTCCACCCTACATTCAAATGTTTTAACGAAACCAATGGCTTGAAAATATTATTTGGTATTGCGAAGCTATAGTTCAAATAATTCCCTCTTATAGATAAAGTTTGTAGATTTGATAAACCATCAAAAGTTCCTTCCTCTAGATATACAAGTCTATTAGAAGATAAATCTAACGCAGATAGATTGTTCATGTGATTAAATGTTGTTCGCGGAATTATTTCTATCAAATTAAACCAAAGAGAAAGTTTTTGTACACTCCTTGGAAATTGAGGAATGTTGTCACTAGTGATGTTTTTATTAATACAAGAAACTCTTAGATTTGAATTGTAATATTTACATCGCGGATCAAATATACATGTATTCTCTGTAAGGTTCGTTGTATATACAATCACGATGCAATACATGAAATAAACTGTGACCGTCAGTAATTTGGATATCTTCATAGTTCTATTTACAAACAGCAATGGCTCTGAAAATATAATAAAATGTTTATATTGAACTTTATAAAAGTTGTAATCAAAGATGATGATGATCTATTTTTTTAAATGAAAAACAATTTTGAATACAAGGTATTGTACATGCTGTATCAAATTTATCATGTACGATGTCTATAATCAGATATAGAGTTGTAAGACATGTGATGTTATTCGCAATGAAAGGAGATTAACTTTAACACAAAAAACTTCATTATATAATTGGCGCCTGGTATTTTTAAACAGTATTCATATGCAAGGGTCATGCATGATAATTGGACGAGTAAAAAAGCTGCGTTTATCTAAGGCTTAACGATAAATGATCTCAAAACAGGACAATTGAAAATTTTCTTAGATTTTTTTTTTACAGAGGTTAAAGGATTCCTATACCTTAATTTCTATAGACAATATATAAATAACACATAGATGAAAAACTCATAGAGTAGACAGTTTTCCGGAGAAAAATATCCAATTGTCAACTGAGGTAGAGCTACAGTTGACAGAGACTTTTCGAGGAATAGCGATCTGATCATTAATTGCCAAAGAACTTTCATTCAAATCATTATACTGAATGTTCCGTTATCATATTTTATGATATTCTAAATTCAGGGTCATTAATTCTTATGCATAACATTTATTTGTATTCAATTAAGCTTTAGCAAGATTTTCTGTGAAGGGTAATAGAGTATTTTAATCCACCATTTTGTATATGGGAGTGTTGCGGTTGTTGTCTATTTGTGTGATGTATTTTGGCTTTTGGTTTTGCCCTATGATTGGGGACTTTCCGTTCTAGGTTGTCCACTGATTTTAGTATTTTTGTGATTTTACTTTGTTCTCCATGAGACAATGTTATTGACCGCCTCGAATCAACCAATCAAAATATGTCATTTTGACATGATGTATATTGATATCTAAATATATAATTCCTTTACTCGTACAAGTTCATATCTTATCATGCAAAGATGTTGACTGATATTATAAATGCCTAAAATATCAGCTGTCTCATTTATAAAATAAATTCAAAATTTAATATTCATCATGAAGCAATGTGATACATGTATTTCATTAAAATGAAACAAAAGCATGTTACAATAAAATCGAGAATGGGAATAGAAAAATGTAAAAGAGACAGCAATGTGAAAATGGACGTCTTACTTGATTCCAAAACATATAAAAGTTTTAATAAAAACGATCTGAAAATAATGGCAAACTTCCTCCCCATTTGACATTCATAAAACGATTGAGTTAATTGATTAACTGTTAAAAGTTTGGCTTTTTAAATGTTTTGATCTGAGCGTCACTGATGAGTCTTATGTAGACGAAACGCGAGTCTGGCGCATTTAATTATAATCATAGTACCTTTGATAACTATTTAAAGAAATAAATTATACAACCCAAAACATGGTGTTGCATGTAAAGACAATTGTTTTATAATTCCTTAAATGTAAGGTTAAAATCAAATATTTGGTCTTAATGTGCATAAACTAATATAGGAAAGATAATTAAACATCAAAACAGCAATCAGAACATTACAAAATATGCCATCAAATATTTATTTACCTTCGAATGACTAGTTCCTCAACTTTTAATAATGTGAGACAATGTTTCATCTATTTCTCTTACGTCGTTTAACTCAGACTAGACGGATCGATAAAGTTATTCTGATTTATATTAACTTCAAGCCGACTTTGATAAAAATGTTTCCTTTTTCCATTGCATTTAAATATTTCCTTTTTAAAATTTATTGAATGTCCTTTTTTTATATTTGATGTAAAGAACAATTAACAATTCAAAATTTTTATTTTTTTGAACTGATTTTTTTAATTGAAAAATTAGTCACGTTTTCCTTTTGCACTTAATAATATTAATAATTGCAACCTTGAAATATGAAACCAATAATAACAGTTTAATTCGGATAACGGTTCATTTAAAAACGTTTATGAGAGATATGGTAGATCATGCATATACATTTTCGAATTTTAGGGATGATCATGATTTTAAAGTTATAGTAATGTAAAAAAATAGTTCTCATACGAGACGATGATAAAAAGTGTTACAATTTTTCTATTATGGTTGCGTATATTTTACTCACTATATGTACCACTTTATGTTTATGAATTGCAAATACTGTAAATCAATTGTATTTTGTCTTATTATTGCCACATATTGTTCCTATAAAAAGTAAAATAACAAAATAAAAACAAACTCCAAGGAAAATTATAAACGGAAAGTTTAATAAAAAAAAAATAGTATACTCGAAACTTCGTGTTTTTTTTTGTTTTTTTTCTATGTTGTGTCATGTGTACTATTGTTTGTCTGTTTGTCCTTTTTATTTTAAACCATGGCGTTATTTTCGATTGATGAGTTTGACTGTCCCGCTGGTATCTTTCGTCTCTCTTTTTCAAACAAATCAAACACATGGAAAACAAATGTCAATTCCTTTTTTGAGATTCCATTTCTAAACTAAAGGTTTCTTTTTCAAAGAAACATGTTAAGGTAAAATATATTTGGGAAAATCATAAATCACAGAAGCCATAAATGTTGAGATCCTTCACTTTTTCAATGGCATGTACTTGAAAATAAAAACTGTCACTGTAGAATAGAAGGAATTATTAGATTACAACAAAGAGTCTTCAAATATCAATTTCATTACTCTGCACTTATGTTATGTAAATATTTATTGATGGCTTTCGTTTTAGTTCTGAACATATTATAACTGACATGCATGGCAATGTGATCGCTTAGTATAGACCTGTATTCTTATACGTTTTTTAAAAGAAAAAATTATATATACCCAATATTTTTCATTTAAATACACTGAATCAAACAAAAGGGAAAAAAATTTAAATATTTCCTTCTTTTTACCTGGTTTTACTTCAATAAACAGTTATTACATCTATAACAAATTTTAATCGTCCAGTATTTGGTATTGATGGCCACTTCAAGCATATTGTCCGTGTGGTAAGCAGGCATTGACGTGTTCAAATAGTTAATCAAATGAACACAAAACAGTTTATCCCTGTAACTCTTAACTTTATCTTTCTTGATTGATATTACTTCTGTTGCCTTTATTTAAACTGAGATTCAGTTAGTAAAATATCTTTGATTTGGACATGATAAACATCATATGTATCAACATGAATAAACAATCTTTAAGTTATTGATCGTTTTCTTCATGTCGATTGAATGAAACTGTATTGTTCCTTCTGATAACAAAGTGCATTCAGTTATGTATAAATAAAAGTCAGCGATGAGAATTCAAGATGTTGAGCTAGATGAAATACAATGACGATTTTATAAAGAACATGTGATGGTTGTAGTTTTTTAATTTAATATCGCGCTCAAAATCCTTATCGTCAACTGACAACCTGTTAACAAAACATTTGACTCGGGCTTTCGCTATACAGAAATCTAATGTTTAGTGGTTGTCGTTTGTTTATGTGGTTCACAGGTGTTTCTCGTTTCTCGTTTTTTAAAGATAAGACAGTTGTTTTTCTCGTTTAAAAGGTTTTCTTTTTATAACTTTTATAACTTGATGTTCGGTGTGCGCCAAGACTCTGTGTTGAAGACTAAACTTTGACTTATAATGGTTTACTTTTATAAATTGTTGCTTGTACAGAGAGTTGTCTCATTGGCACTCATACCACTTCTTCTTATATCAATATATGACAGATTCCATTGGAGTCAGGTTAACGGTTACTACTCATGTAAATCAGAACGAAGTGCAATGGGGGAAAACCTCTTTTTTTTTTTTTAAACATAAGCATTAACTTGTCTAATGCTTCAACTATACTTTTAGTGGGGTTTCGTGTTGAATAGTGGGTTTTTTTTTATGCAATATCTTTTCTATGTTTCTTATAACATATAAAATCAACAAAGCTATACGTTTTCATGAAATGTTACTACACTAAGAAGTAGTATGCAAACATTGTCAACCCTTTGAAGGGAAATAGACAACATTAAGACAATACATCCATCTCAATAAAATTATTTTGTTTTCCTGTCAAAGAGAGGCGGAAAATACCAAAAGGATGTGAAAAAGAGCTTAAGAACACAAAAGGTACATTCAAATTCATAAGTCGAAATAAACCACAAATTGCTTGGATAAAAAAGTAAAACAGATATACAACAGTACACAAAATACAACACAGTAACAAAAGACTGAGCAACAAGTCTAATTCGGCAGTTTACATTCGTGGAAATGAGACTAGACTTAAGCTGCGACGATTGGATCATATTCATTGTCATCTGTGAAATTGACAGTCCATAACGGTCTAGAAAAATAAAAAACTGAAATGCTTCACAGTGGCATGTCAGTAAATAATAGTCTGTTATTATTTATGTATTATTGTCATTTTGGTTTTTTTTATTTTATTTTTTTCATATTCTGACATCGGACTGGAACTTCTCTTTAACTGAGTTTTACTTTGCGTATTGTTGTGTGTTTGTAGTTTCTACATTGGCTAGCAGTATAGGGGAGGGTTGAGATGTCGAAAATCATGTTTAACCCCGCTGCAATTTTGCGCCTGTACCAAATCAGGAGCCTCTGGCCTTTGTTAGTCTTGTATGATTTTTAATTTTAGTTTCTTGTGTATAATTCGGAGTATGACGTCCATTATCACTAAACTAGTATTCATATTTATGTATGGGCCATCTGAAGGACGCCTCCAGGTGCGGGCGTTTCTCGCTACATTGAAGACCTATTAGTGGCTTTCGGCTGTTTTATGCTCTATGGTTGGGTTGTTGTCGCTTAAACACATTCCCCATTTCCATTTTCAATTTTATTTTTGATATGCTGAGCTTATGATTTTGCCAGTTGATGAGGGACTTACTCTTATGAGTTCAGTCTTTTTGTGAAATTCCAATATCTAGGATAATAATGCCTTATGGTATATCCAACTGTGTACGTCACATTGTTTTGTTTAATTCAGTCGTCAAAGTTTTAGACCAAATTAATCTTATTCACAACGTTTTTCATTTACAAGAAATTATGAGTAGTTATCGTGCATATGATTTCGATTAAACGACATATATAGTAATGGCTGAACATTTTAGAAATTGAACCTGTTTCGTATTTCCTTGTTACGATTGTGATATGTCGTCTGAAATGATAAGTTAAAGGCTTCTTCGAATCTTTGCATTGGCATCATAAGCTTCGGTTCATTCTATTTGATATTTCAGCATTTTAACAATAATTAAATTGAACATAATTATATGATTTTAATTTTGAAACTATCAATTTATCCAACCTAAGTACCAATATACCAACTTCTCTGGCATATGAGATATACATTTTCTAATGTATTCGGTATATTAAAGCTTGAAGCTTCTACTTATTATGAATGTTTTTAATATTCTGTATATTAAAATACAATATCATTTTGATGTACTTTGTTTTGTTTATACATATCTGTTAAATAATAGGTAATTTGATGTAATTAAAGTCTTTTTGTCAATTGATTTCAATTCTCTCTTATTATTACATCTTTTTTTCCCCTCTCTTTCTTAAGTGTGAAAAAGCGGGGCTATGTTTTTCTTATAAAATATTATAAAAAAAAACGCGTTAAATCCCATGGTTTTCGTAGACTTCTCAATTTCACCCTAGTGATATACATCTTTTAATTGGGTGAAGGAAAATATCGTTATGATTTGTAGTTTGTGTTCTAGTCAATATTTAAGCATGAGAAATGAATACCTTCATTCAGTATAATCAAACAAGGAAATATGTCTCAGGACTTTTCAAATCGATACAATACATTTTTGTAATCTACTTTAAAATATATTTGCATTTACATGAGACAAAGAGATCAAGAACATTGTTTGAGTCTATCAAAGGTAAAGATATATATACATATTCATACTGGTCATTTTTTTGTAATATTCTTAAGCATTTCAAGTTAGTATTAATTCACAATTCGTAAATTCAAGATTCATTTCAAACGTTAGAGTATCAGGTTAACCAAGTCACCGAATATAACGGGATGTAAATATGTGCCAAAAACATGCTCTTGGTATTTGTTTTTAAATCGCTGGAATCCTTCTTTCATCAATCATTCATTATTTTGTCATCTCTTTTTTTTGTGTGTGTGTCTTCGAATGAATAATATTTACCAGTTATCAGTACTCAACTTTAGTGCTTTTTGTATGTTTATATTTATGACCGTTTTTGTTTATGTACATACTAAGATTAACGATGGGGTATGGTTGAAAATAAATCTCAGTAGCTTGTTTTATCCAAATTGATAGTTATCTGAATTTATAAAAGTAAGAAGACTCGTTAGCTCTTGTGGTTATGTCATATCGTAATGTGACAATGTATATGAAATAAAAGATTTTTGATATTAGTGAAATATCTCTGATAGCTTTTCATGAAATGAAGCGCTTTAATTGATTTGGACATTTCTAGACTGGTATATTCTAGACATACGTGTATATTGTTGACTGTATGTTTACTTTTGTACATATCGTAAGCCTGTGGTAAGGTTTAAAGTGTCATTGATTTATAAATCATATTACTCTTTGCACACGGTATTGGTTTCATTTAGAAACTAGATATTGGTCTATGACAAGAAGATTTCTTTCTTAAAATAAATTGTCGAAACTTCAGTCCAACAAAAAAAGTTATTCAAATGTACCCACTTTTTATCTGCTACTTTAATTCAAAATAATTTTTGTTGGCTGAATGATTTTTATCGACGATATCTATTTTTGTTGTTATTGTTGTTGAAATTGCTGAAATGTAGGAAGAAATCCATACTTATTTGAAATGAATATTGCATTAAAATATCGTTCTATGTATTTTCAGAGTATTTGCTGTTATTATTGATCATGATGTTACCAAAATTATACCTTGCTTCATTGTGTATCATAAACTTCATAGTGGTTGCATACACAAGAAAACCTACAAAGTATATTTGTAAATTTGATCAGCGTTGTGAATGCTATAACTCCAGTATTAAAGTTTCTTGCGATCACAAAAACATTACTGGTAATAGCATTCCTCATTTTCCGAGAGGACTTCATACAATTTTACTTGGGTATAACTTAATAGAAAGAATTCCTCCAACAACATTTAATAACATGAGTAATCTATTTGAGTTAGATTTATCTTGGAACCGACTTGTATATCTAGAAGAAGGAACGTTTGATGGTCTCGCAAGTCTTCGGAAACTATTTCTAAACGGGAATTATTTAAATTACAGTTTGAATATACCAAATGATATTTTCAAGCCTTTAGTGTCGCTGACATATTTGAATGTAGCGTATAATTTGTTGTTTAGAGAAGGTTATTTATTCTACACCTTCCCTGGTGATTTACTTTTACCTCTTGTACGTTTGTATAAAATAGAAGTAGATGTAAGACCCCGATTTCAATTCTTTCAATTTGCAGAAGAATATAGGACATTAACGAATCTTAAACGATTGAAAACAGGATTTTGTGTTTTACATCATTTAACTAACATAACGTTTACAAATCTTCTATACCTAGAATATATCGAAATGCAAACTTGCTGGATACAGAAATTTGACCGTGGGACAATACCGAATAGAAATTACTTTAGATATTTAGACATTTCGCATAACGAATTATCCGATTATGAACGTGATAGTTTGTATAGTCTCATGAAGGAATTGTCATCCTTCAAAGAATTGCGAGGTTTGAAAATGACAAACTCATTTCCATTTGTATACATATTTAAACCAGGATATTTAACGTTTTTCTTGAAATCAACGAAAATAGAGAAATTATATGTAAACAACAACAGTCTTGTAGAAGCTATAGGGAACAATCAACTTTTCATGATGCCTCCTACTTTAAGAGTTTGCGATTTTTCAAATAATAGAATATCTAAGTTCTATTTCGGAATGCCTTACTTGTCGATGTTAAACCTACGAAATAACACACTAGGTGCATACCTATCATCTAAAAGGTACACAAACTCTAGTAAAACTGAACTCAGAGAAATTGATTTATCTTTCAACCTTATTCAGGATTTATCATTTGACATTTTTCACGGACATGCTCATGCAGTAAATATAAATCTGAGCCACAACAAGTTAGTGGATGTTTCTTTCGATCTTTCGCATCTCGTTAGTTTAGAAAGACTTGATTTATCATATAACAACATCAGTGGGATAACTTCAAAAATATCAATGGATTCATTACACAAACTCTCAAAAACATCAAATTTGACAATTGACCTTTCCAATAATTTATTGAAATGTAGCTGTCAAAATCTAATTTTTTTTACAATGGATGTATGTTAATTTGAATTTGCTCTTCAACACGGATCAATATACGTGCCAGTTTGATGGCAATGGTGTAGTTCATATGACAAATGTTGAAGAAATAGTAAAACAACTTGAAAAGGAGTGTAGTTCGTATACTACGGTGATCATTTGTATAACTACGGGAATACTTCTTGCTTGTATTATACTTGTTGCTGGATTAGTGTATAGATATCGATGAAGGTTACGCTACTCTAATTATATGACCAGACATAAAAATAACATATTGAAAGATATTAAACCTATCTCTACTTACAAATACGATGCGTTCATCTCATATGCAAATGAAGATACCAACTTTATTGTAAATGAATTGATACCAAACTTAGAACGTGATGAAGACATGAAGTTATGTGTCCATCAGCGGGACTTTATTGCGGGAGAAGAAATAACACAAAATATTACAGACGGAATTCACCAAAGTAAGAAAATGATATGCATATTAAGGAGATCATTTCTAGATTCATACTATTGCATGTTTGAATTTAATATGGCAAGAATGGAAAGTATATATTCGAGAGATGGACAAAATATTCTCTTTCTGGTGCGGGAATTTCTCGCTACATTGAAGACCTGTTGGTGACCTTCTGCTGTTGGTTTTTTTCAATGGTCGGGTTGTTGTCTCTTTGG
>CM034358.1:76137852-76209943 GCA_019925275.1 Mytilus edulis | reverse complement strand
AAATATTCTTTAGGAATAGCCAAAATAAAATATGGTGTTTTGAAATACACAAGAAATATGTTAATGACACAGCAATGTTTTACTGCAATAAAATGTAGGATTGATTACCTACAACTGTCAAATTCAAGGGAATTTTTTTTCCCTATTTTCGTATACAACCGAATGTGACGTACAATGATTTTGTGGTATACCACCTTTATAAAGAAGACATTATTGTTTTATAAACTGAATGTGACTTTTTTCCCTGTGTAATACTGGTTATTTCAAGATTGCCTGTCAAGTTTTGTCATAATCAGTTTAATAGAAAAATCTAGTAAAATGAAAGACGACATCTACAGCGATTCGAGCAACATTTCTTCGACATATCCAAACCAAGCCGTGTCAAGATAGAATATAATGTGTACCAATAAATGATTAAATATTTATCTCATCTGCCTACAAACAGTTGAATATGATAAAAAAAAAAAGATGAATTTAGGAAGATAATTATCACTAATGTACCTTTTTGTCTTCTTTATAAGGTCTCTTTTGGTTAATTTATACCTCTATTTCCTCAAAATTTTAACTTTTCAGACTAATAGACAAAAATAATGGGGAAATGTTCACTCATTTATGATAGAAATATTATAAGAAATTGTAACTGAAGTATTCAAGCAAAATGAACAATCCATATAAAAGTTTACTGTCTCGAAGGAGGTTTCAATAAGTCCTTACGGAAAAATTGAATTTACGCCGCGTTCCAGAGAATAAAAGTTTTCTCTTTTAGTGAATAATTTGTTGTTACAGCGTTAAAAATAATTATTTTCTTATAACTATATATTTATTAAAGTATTACCTAGGTAAATGTTCTATCATAGCAGAATATAAGAAATATGAGAAAAGGCTCCCCAAAACATTAAGTTTGTCTTCTTTTGTCAACTGAATATTCATGGTATAGTCCTATTTCATAGAAATGTTCTCATAAAATGTGTTTTAGAGACTCAATCCACTCGATTTTTTTTCATTTTTTGAAATATTTCACTTAAATAGCAAGAAATTTTAACACATGAGAATACTCACAAGGTCAAATGTGCATGTACAGCTTCCCATCTTAGGTTTAATACCATCATTGATTTTCCCGTATCAGTCTTTGTTAAAGGCACTTTTCACAAAAATGTGCAGAATTTATCTTTGTTTCAAATAAAGAAATACTTTGCATGAGTTAAGTGTTATCCTGTTCAGTATTATAGAAAAAAAAACACATAACATTTCATTGCATATAAGAAAATAACCATCACTGGAAGTTGACCAATTACATTTCTCCACATATTTAACCTGTGTACAAAATTTAGTAACCATGTAACCTCAAGTTTACAAAATAGTCTATAAAACCAAAAATAAAAAAAAATGTGCTTTGCAATACACAAGAAATATGTTTATGACACAGAAATGTTTTACTGCAATATAACTTATGATTGGTTACCTACAACTTTCAAATTCAAGAGAATAATGTTTTTACCTATGTTTGTATACAACCGGATTTGACGTACCATGAGTATGTGGTAATTCACCGACATGTATTTACTATGCTGACTGTAAATACTGGTAAATATCTAGCAATACTTACCAGTACTGGTTGTTCGAAAAAAATTTAGTAGACATTACTATAAAACCAATTCAATACCTGATCGACATTTGTTAGTAATGAAATCATGAAGGTTGTACAGTGATTTGTTTTAACCAGTATTGCAATTTGATATGAAAGTTATACTGTTATTAGGTTTGAACAGTTAAGGTGGTGAAAAAAATCATCTTTTTTTTTTTCATTTAAATTTTGCTTCAATCTCAGGTTTAACCAGGTTCGCAGTATTGAAATCTAGAAACATGCCAATTGTTTTGCATTGGTTTTTTTTTTCTTTCGTTTAGAAGTTCTAATTTCGAACTTAAGGATTCTTTTTTTAATATGAAGGGTAAATAAATGTTTTGGTGAAATCATAAATCACAAAAGCCATAAAAGTTGAGATCCATCACAATTTTAATGTGATTTATTGCAAATAAACTTTCACACAATTGAATAGAAGGAAATATTTTATTATTTAAAATATTTCTTTTTTTACTCTATACCCAGGTTATGTAAATATTTATTGATGGCTTTCGTTTTAGTCATGAAAGTCATTCAAGTGAGAGGTTTAGCTAGCTATAAAGCCAGGTTCAATCCACCATTTTCTACTAAAGAAAATGCATGTACCAAGTCAGGAATATGACAGTTGTTATCTATTCGTTTGATGTGTTTGAACTTTTGATGTTGCCATTTGATTGGGGACTTTCCTTTTTGAATTTTCCTTGGAGTTCAGTATTTTTGTAATTTTACTTTTTATAACTGGAATGCTTAGCAATGTGATCACTTCGTAAAGACCAGTATTCTTAAATGCCTGTATTTTTATTTGCCTTAAAGAATCTTATATTGTCCATTAATTTTTTTTATTCGTACATGTTGATGCCGTATCTAATATTATAACCTTAAACTCTAAATAAGGTAATAAGAAATTTTACTGGTTTTTTTTTTCAAATATGCCAATATCTCTCGTTTTAAACGAATCGTGCAAAAGTTTCAAATATTTCCTTCTTTTTATCTGTTTTTACTCCAGTAAATAGTTATAACATCTTTAACAAAATTAAATCGACCAGTATTTGGTATTGATGGCCACTTCAAGCATTTTGTCCGTGTGGTAAAAACAAAGATTCAATCACATGTATATATTTTAGTTGATCGTTTACATAAAGATTTGTTTTATCTGATTTTCAAACTCACAACAAGCAACGTAACATTTGGTATGATTTTAGACCTAGCATGGTCATGACGCGCATAATGTTCTACGTGGTTTAACATACCTGGCTTTGTACTGGATAGATGGATAGATCTATTTCATTACATTATTCTTTGATCCTTATGATAAACAATATTACTTATAATTTTACCTACATATGACTCATCAGTGACGCTGAAATGACAAATAATTGAAAATAAAAATTTATAAATGAACATGTGATGGTTGCAGCTTTTAAAATATAATGTCCCGATGAAAATCCGTATCATTAACAAACAACCTTTAAATTCCACATATATGTATGACTGGGTTTTTCTTCAACATGTATATACGACAGTTTTTAACCGGAAGGTCAGATTAAACGAAATATACACCACAGTTACCTCCCATGTCAATCATTACAAAAGAGAAATGGTGGGAAAGTCTTTTTTATATTGTTTCAAGAAACATAAATATTAACACATTTAAACTGCATCTATAATTTTATGTGGAGTTTGTGTTGGATAGTGTTTATTTTCATGCAATATTTTTTTATAATTTATAAATAAATAAACATGCAAAACTATACATTTTCATGAAATCTTACCAGGTTCAACCCACCAATTTTGTTTTAATGTACATAGGTTAAATAAGGGGAAAGATATGATTGGTTATCTGCCAGTCATGGTTATTTTGTTATATGCAATGAAATGTAATGTGATTTTTTTCCATAATTACTTACTTAACTTACTTAAAATAAAGCTAATACTGAAAATGACCACTGCCCTTCCATCGATTTTAATATCTATATCATAAACGGAAAGCTTATTACAAAAAATTATGATAAAAGAGATAATTTTTCGCTTCCTATCGTTTAGATGATGGCGTTCCCTTGTCACCATCTTATGGTGTTTATCTCAACTTGTACGATTCCCTTATGTAGGTAACAACGTATTAGATTTTTGCGAGAGTTTATGTATTACTGAAAAATAGTTACACCAGGGTTTTTGATATCACAAACTAGTCAAAACATTTACTAAATTGTATCATCGGTATAAGAAAATAATTCGTAAAATATAGCTCAACAAGCAGAAATCTTATACGTTCAGGAATTTCACACCCAATCTGTTATGGTAATATTCTTAACAAACCACAAAAATGTCAGTATTCACCTCAAAACCTTTAAACAGACTTATTAAGGAGGCTAATAGAGATGCATATTTTGGCTTTAATATTGATTCACTTATAGGGTCTTTGCATCGGAATTAAACATATTTATTCTAAAATCAGCTGTTGGCATGACACGGGTTATGTGCTGCTCAAATATTTCATGATGGTATAATACTAAACTCCTAACAGGAGGGACTGTGCTTGATATTGATGTGATGACGACATATTATTTCACTTTAATTGAGGTATGGAGCTGACATGTCAGTAACTGTTAGTAGTCTGTTGTTATTTATGTATTATTGTCATTTTTTTTATTTTATTTTTTTTCATATTCTGACATCGGACTCGAACTACTCTTTACCCGAATTTAACTGTGCGTATTGTTGTAAGTTTGTGTGTTCTTTTTTACATTGGCTAGCGGTATAGGGGAGGGTTGAGATGTCATAAAACATGTTTACCCCTCCGCAATTTTGCGCCTGTCCCAAATCAGGAGCCTCTGGCCTTTGTTAGTCTTGTATGATTTTTAATTTTAGTTTCTTGTGTATTACTCAGATTTTAGTCCATTATCACTGAATAAGTATACATATTTATTTAGGGGCCAGCTAAAGGACGCCTCCCGGTACGGAAATTTCTCGCTACACTGAAGATTCATTGGTTGCTTTCAGCTGTTTTCTGCTCTATGGTCGGGTTTTTGTCGCTTTAAACCATTTCCCATTTCCATTCTCAATATTATTTTTGATGTGTTGAGCTTATGAGTTTGCCATTTGATGAGGGACTTTCTCTTATGAACTTAACTCGGAGTTCAGTCTTTTTGTGAAATTCCAATATCTAGGATAATAATGCCTCATGGTATAACCAACTGTGTACGACAAATTGTTTTGTTTAATTCAGACGTCAAAGTTTTAGACCAAATTAATCTTATTCACAACGTTTTTCATTTACAAGAAGTTATGAGTAGTTATCGTGCATATGATTTCGATTAAACGACATATATAGTAATGGCTGAACATTTTAGAAATTGAACCTGCTTCGTATTTCCTTGTTACGATTGTGATATTTCTTCGAAAATGATAAGTTAAAAGCTTGTTCGAATCTTTGAATTGGCATCATAAGCTTCGGTTCATTCTATTTGATATTTCAGCATTTTAACAATAACTTAAATTGAACATGATTATATGATTTTAATTTTTAAACTATCAATTTATCCCACCTAAGTACCAATATACCAACTTCTCCGGCATATGAGATAGACATTTTCTAATTTATTCGGTAGATAAAAGGTTGAAGCTTCTACTTATTATGAATGGTTTTAATATACTGTATATCACAATACAATATCATTTTGGTGTACTTTGTTTTGTTTATACATGTCTGTTAAATAATAAGTAATTTGAAGTAATTAAAGTCTTTTTGTCAATTGATTTCAATTCTCTCTTATTGTTACATCTTTTTTACTCCTCTCTTTCTTAAGTTTGAAAAAGCGGGGCTGTGTTTTTTTACAACATATTATACAAAAACGCGTTAAATCCCATGGTTTTCGTAGACTTCTCAATTTCACCCTAGTGATATACATCTTTTAGTTGGGTGAATGAAAATATCGTTATGATTTGTAGTTTGTGTTCTAGTCAATCTTTAAGCATGAGAAATGAATACCTTTACTCAGTATAATCAAACAAGGAAATATGTCTCAGGACTTTTCAAATCGATACAATACATTTTTGTAATCTACTTTAAAATATATTTGCATTTACATGAGACAAAGAAATCAAGAACATTGTTTGAGTCTATCAAAGGTAAAGATATATATACATATTCATACTGGTTATAGTTTTAATTATTTCAAGTTATTATTAATTCACAATTCGTAAATTCAAGATTTATTACAAGCATTAGAGTATCAGGTAAACCAAGACACCGAATATATGTGCTAGAAACATGCTACTGGTATTTGTTTTTAAATCGCTGGAATCCTTCTTTCATCAATCATTCATTATTTTGTCATCTCTAATTTTTTGCGTGTCTTCGAATGAAAAATATTAACCAGTTATAAGTACTCAACTTAAGTGCTTTTTGTATGTTTATATTTATGACCGTTTTTGTTTATGTACATACTAAGATTAACGATGGGGTATGATTGAAAATAAATCTCAGAGGCTAGTTTTATACAAATTAATAGTTATGTGAATTTATTTAAGTAAGAAAACTCGTTAGTTCTTGTAGTTATGTCATATCTTGGTGTGACAATGTATATGTTATAAAAGATTTTTGATATTGGTGAAATATCTCAGAATCTGCTTACCCTTCCGGAACAGTTTATTTTCGATTTATGAGTTTGACTGTCCATTTGGTATCTTTCGTCCTTCTTTTTAAAAGCTTTTGATGAAATGAAGCACTTTAATTGATTTGGACATTTCTAGACTGGTATATTCTAGACATACGTGTATATTGTTGACTGTATGTTTACTTTTTAACATATCGTAAGCCTGTGGTAAGGTTAACAGTGTCATTGATTTATAAATCATATCACCTTTTTCGCACGGTATTTGTTTCATTTAGAAACTAGATATTTGTCTATGATAAGAAGATTTCTTTCTATAAATGAATTGTCGGAACTTCAGTCCGACAAAAGCACTTATTCAGATATATCCTCTTTTAAATCTGCTACTTACATTTATTTAATATTTTTGTTGGCTTAATGGTTTTTATCGACGATATCTATTTTTGTTGTTATTGTTGTTGAAATGGCTGACATGTTTTGGTTTCTAGGAAGAAATCCGTACTAATTTATGATAAATATTGCATTGAAATATCGTTCTTTGTATTTTCAGAGTCTTTGCTGTTATTATTGATCATGATGTTACCAAAATTATACCTTGCTTCATTGTATATTATAAACTTCATAGTGGTTGCATACACAAGAAAACCTACAAAATATATTTGTAAATTTGATCAGCGTTGTAAATGCTATAATTCGAGTATTAAAGTTTCTTGCGATCACAAAAACATTACTGGTAATAGCATTCCTCATTTTCCGAGAGAAGTTCATACAATTTTACTTGGGTATAACTTAATAGAAAGAATTCCTCCAACAACATTTAATAACATGAGTAATCTATTTGAGTTAGATTTATCTTGGAACCGACTTGTATATTTAGAAGAAGGAACGTTTGATGATCTCGCAAGTCTTCGGAAACTATTTCTAAACGGGAATTATTTAAATTACAGTTTAAAGATACCAAATGATATTTTCAAGCCTTTAGTGTCGCTGACATATTTGAATGTAGCGTATAATTTGTTGTTTAGAGAAGGTTATTTATTCTTCACTTTCCCGGGTGATTTACTTTTACCTCTTGTACGCTTGTATAAAATAGAAGTAGATGTAAGGCCTCGATTTGAATTCTTTCAATTTGCAGAAGAATATAGGACATTAACGAATCTTAAACGATTGAAAACAGGATTTTGTATTTTACATCATTTAACTAACATAACGTTTACAAATCTTCTATACCTAGAATATATCGAAATGCAAACTTGCTGGATACAGAAATTTGACCGTGGGACATTACCAAATAGAAATTACTTTAGATATTTAGACATTTCGCATAACGAATTATCTGATTATGATCATGATAGCTTGTATAGTCTCATGAACGAAATGTCATCCTTCAAAGAATTGCGAGGTTTGAAAATGACAAACTCATTTCCATTTGTATACATATTTAAACCAGGATATTTAACGTTTTTCTTGAAATCAACGAAAATAGAGAAAATATATGTAAACAACAACAGTCTTGTAGAAGCTATAGGGAACAATCAACTTTTCATGCTGCCTCCTACTTTAAGAGTTTGCGATTTTTCAAATAATAGAATATCTAAGTTCTATTTCGGAATGCCTTTCTTGTCGATGTTAAACCTACGAAATAACACACTAGGTGCATACCTATCATCTAAAAGGTATACAAACTCTAGTAAAACTGAACTCAGAGAAATTGATTTATCTTTCAACCTTATTCAGGATTTATCATTTGACATTTTTCACGGACATGTCCATGCGGTAAAAATAAATCTGAGCCACAACAAATTATTGGATGTTACTTTCGATCTGTCGCATCTCGTTAGTTTAGAAAGACTTGATTTATCATATAACAATATCAGTGGGATTACTTCAAAAATAGCAATGGATTCATTACACAAACTCTCAAAAACATCAAATTTGACAATTGACCTTTCCAATAATCTATTGAAATGTAGCTGTCAAAATCTCAATTTTTTACAATGGATGTATGTTAATTTGAATTTGCTCTTCAACACGGATCACTACACGTGCCAGTTTGATGGCAATGGTGTAGTTCATATGACAAATGTTGAAGAAATAGTAAAACAACTTGAAAAGGAGTGTAGTTCGTATACTACGGTGATCATTTTTATAACCATGGGAATACTTCTTGCTTGTGGTATACTTTTTGCTGGATTAGTGTATAGATATCGGTGGAGGTTACGCTACTTGTATTATATGACCAGACATAAAAATAACATATTGAAAGATATTAAACCTAGCCTAACTTTCAAATACGATGCGTTCATATCATATGCAAATGAAGATACCGACTTTATTGTAAATGAATTGATACCAAACTTAGAACGTGATGAAAACATGACGTTATGTGTCCATCAGCGGGACTTTATTGCGGGAGAAGAAATAACACAAAATATTACAGACGGAATTCACCAAAGTAAGCAGATAATATGCATATTAACGAGATCATTTCTAGATTCATACTATTGCATGTTTGAATTTAATATGGCAAGAATGGAAAGTATATATTCGAGAGATGGACAAAATATTCTCTTTCTGATCTTCTATGAACAACTGCGTCCAAAAGATCTGCCATTAGTCATTCTTGAGTTAGTTCAGAATCAATCGTATATCGAGTACCCAAATAATGAACAAGGAAACGTCGTGTTTTGGGAAAAACTCAGGGACACTTTAGCTTGATCATCAAAAACTTCATCCAATTGGAATAAGTATCAAGCGTGGCAAAAAGCCAGTCATTACATGTGTAATATCATCATGATCATCACTGATTTTCCCCTATTAGTCTTTGTTAAATTTGCACTTTTCCAAAAAAAATGTGCAGATTTCATCTTGTTTTTATAAAAAGAGAAATACTTGTCATAAGTAAAGTTTTATCATGTCTAGTATTATAGAAAAATATCACTTTACATTTCTTTTCATATATGAAAATAACCATCACTGGACGTTAAACAATTAAATCTTTCCCCTAATTTAACCTTTGTACAAGGTTTATCAAAATATTCCTTAGGAAAAGCCAAAATAAAATATGGTGTTTTGAAATACCCAAGAAATATGTTAATGACACAGCAATGTTTTACTGCAATAAAATGTAGGACTGATTACCTACAACTGTCAAATTCAATGGAATTTTTTTTCCCTATTTTCGTGTACAACCGGATGTGACGTACCATGATTTTATGGTAAAACACCTTTAAAAAGAAGACATTATTGTTTAATAAACTGAATATGACTTTCCCTTTGCAATACTGGTTTGTTCAAGCTTGCCTGTCAAGTTTTGTCATAATCAATTTAATGGTTTGAGAAAAATCTAGTATAATGAAAGCGATTCGAGCAAAATTTCTTCGACAAATCCAAACCAAGCCACGTCAAGATAGAAAATAGTGTGTACCAATAAATGATTAAATATTTAAAGCATCTGCCTACAAACAGTTGAATATGATACACAAGATTAATTTAGGAAGATAAATACCACTAATGGACCTTTTTGTCTTCTTTATAAGGTCTCTTTTGGTTAATTTATACCTCTCATTCCTCAAATTTCAACTTTTCAGACTAATAGACAAAAATAATGGGAAATGTTCACTCATTTGTGACAGAAATATTATAAGAAATTAGTAACTGAAGTATTCAAGCAGAATGAACAATGCATATAAAAGTTTACTGTCTCGAAGGATGTTTCAATAAGTCCTTACGGAAAAATTGAATTTACGCCGCGTTCCAGAGAATAAAAGTTTTCTCTTTTAGTGAATAATTTGTTGTTACAGCGTTGAAAATAATTATTTTCTTATAACTATATATCTATTAAAGTATTTCCTAGGATAATGTTCTATCATAGCAGAATATAAGAAATAAGGAGAAAAGGCTCCCCAAAACACTAAGTATGGCTTGTTCTGTCAACTGAATATTCATGGTATAGTCCTATTTCATAGAAATGTTATCATAAAATGTGTTTTAGAGACTCAATCCACTCAATTATTTTTCATTTTTTGAAATATTTCAATTAAATAGCAAGAAATTTTAACACATGAGAATACTCACAAGGTCAAATGTGCATGTACAGCTTCCCATATTAGGTTTAATACCATCATTGATTTTTCCCCTATTAGTCTTTGTTAATTTGCACTTTTCACAAAAATTTGCAGAATTTCAAATAAAGAAATACTTTGCATGAGTTAGGTGTTATCCTGTTCAGTATTATAGAAAAAAAAATCACATAACATTTCATTGCATATAAGAAAATAACCATCACTGGAAGTTAACCAATTACATTTCTCCACATATTTAACCTGTGTACAAAATTTAGTAACCATGTAACCTCAAGTTTACAAAATAGTCTATAAAACCAAAAATAGAAAAGAAATGTGCTTTGCAATACACAAGAAATATGACACAGAAATGTTTTACTGCAATATAATTTATGATTGATTACCTACAACTTTCAAATTCAAGAGAATAATGTTTTTACCTATGTTTGTATACAACCGGATTTGACGTACCATGAGTATGTGGTAATTCACCGACATGTATTTATTATGCTGACTGTAAATACTGGTAAATATCTAGAAATACTTACCAGTACTGGTCGTTCGAAATTTTTTTAGTAGACATTACTATATACCAATTCAATACCTGATCAACATTTGTTAGTAATGAAATCATGAAGGTTGTACAGAGATTTGTTTTAACCAGTATTGCAATTTGATATGAAAGTTATACTGTTATTAGGTTTGAACAGTTAAGGTGGTGAAAAAAATCATCTTTTTTTTTCATTTAAATTTTGCTTCAATCTCAGGTTTAACCAGGTTCGCAGTATTGAAATCTAGAAACATGCCAATTGTTTTGTATTGGGTTTTTTTCTTTCGTTTAGAAGTTCTAATTTCGAACTTAAGGATTCTTTTTTGATATGAAGGGTAAATAAATGTTTTGGTGAAATCATAAATCACAAAAGCCATAAAAGTTAAGATCCATCACAATTTTAATGTGTTTTATGGCAAATAAACTTTCACACAATTGAATAGAAGGAAATATTTTATTATTTAAAATATTTCTTTTATTACTCTATACCCAGGTTATGTAAATATTTATTGATGGCTTTCGTTTTAGTCATAAAAGTCACACAAGTGAGAGGTTTAGCTAGCTATAAAGCCAGGTTCAATCCACCATTTTCTACTTAAGAAAATGCATGTACCTAGTCAGGAATATGACAGTTGTTATCCATTCGTTTGATGTGTTTGAACTTTTGATGTTGCCATTTGATTGGGGACTTTCCTTTTTGAATTTTCCTTGGAGTTCAGTATTTTTGTAATTTTACTTTTTATAACTGGAATGCTTAGCAATGTGATCACTTAGTAAAGACCAGTATTCTTAAATGCTTGTATTTTTATTTGCCTTTAAGAATCTTATATTGTCCATTAATTTTTTTTTATTCGTACATGTTGATGCCGTATCTAATATTATAACCTTAAACTCTAAATAAGGTAATAAAAAAATTTACTAATTTTTTTTCAAATATGTCAATATCTCTCGTTTTAAACGAATCGTGCAAAAGTTTCAAATATTTCCTTCTTTTTATCTGTTTTTACTCAAATAAATAGTTATAACATCTTTAACAAAATTAAATCGACTGGTATTTGGTATTTATGGCCACTTCAAGCATTTTGTCCGTGTGGTAAAAACAAAGATTCAATCACATGTATATATTTTAGTTGATCTTATACATAAAGATTTGTTTTAACTGATTTTCAAACTCACAACAGGCAACGTAACATTTGGTATGGTTTTAGACCTAGCATGGTCATGACGCGCATAATGTTCTACGTGGTTTAACATACCTGGCTTTGTACTGGATAGATCTATTTCATTACATTATTCTTTGAACCTTATGATAAACCATATTACTTATAATTTTACCTACATATGACTCATCAGTGACGCTGAGATCACAAATAATTAAAAATAAAAGTTAATAAATAAACATGTGATGGTTGCAGCTTTTAAAATATAATGTCCCGATGAAAATCCGTATCATTAACAAACAACCTGTAAATTCAACATATATGTATGACTGGGTTTTTCTTCAACATGTATACATGACAGTTTTTAACCGGAAGGTCAGATTAAACGAAATATACACCACAGTTACCTCCCATGTCAATCATTACAAATGAGAAATGGTGGGAAAGTCTTTTTTATATTGTTTCAAGAAACATAAGTATTAACACATTTAAACTGCATCTATAATTTTATGTGGAGTTTGTGTTGGATAGTGTTTATTTTTATGAAATATATTTCTTATAATTTATAAATAAATAAACATGCAAAACTATACATTTTCATGAAATCTTACCAGGTTCAACCCACCAATTTTTTTTTAATGTCTTGTACCATGTCTGGAAAATTGCCATTGTTATATTATAGTTCATTTTTGTGTTAGTTACATTTTAATCTTCTGCTTCTGTTGTGTCGTAGCTCTCTTATATTTGATGCATTTCCCTTACTTTTAGCTTTTAACTCGGATTTGGTTTTTTTCTCAATCGATTTATGAATTTCGAATAGCGGTATACTACTGTTGCCCTATTGATTGCACTAAACAAGTAGTATACAAACAGTGTAAACCTTTTGAAGTGAAATAGACAATATTAAGACAATAAATAAATCTCAATAAAATTATTTGTTTTCCTGTAAAAAGGAAGCGGAAGATACCAAAACGAGACATATAAGAGCTTAACGACACAAAAGGAGACAAATAGATACATTTGACGTGGCTCTGTACTTATACATCTGTTATTGTGTTATTGTGTTACGAGCATTTCTGTATTCATGTCATTCATTGTAGTTTTGTGCTTTGTCTATATGCCTTTTTGTGTTTCATTGTGGCTCAGTACTTATATACATGTATCTATTCATTATGCTATTGTGCTATTGTATAATTTTGTATTGTTGATTTTTGCTAGCGTGCTTGTCTATATGCCTTTATGTGCTTCTTTGTTACCTATTTATTTGTGTTTATAGTGATTAAGATTGTAACACAGTGTTGACTGCTGTACCCCTGTTTTTGAAAAAAAAATGTTTCAGTAACTACGGTAATTCTTTGAAAGCACATCTGTCGTATTTTCAGTTTTGTATCGATCTCTTTAAACACTTTTAAAATTTCAGAATAAAAAAACACATTCTTAATTATTTGTGCTCTAATAAACATATCGTATTTTTATAATACTTTTAGAATTTACTGTATAAGTAACTTAACCTTATAACATGTTCCTGTTCATTTCGAAAGACAGGTATATTGCTAAATGTTTGCACAATTTCGTCGTGCATTTTGTGTTTTGAAGTTTTTTCTAATTATTGTAACATGAAATTTTCCCACAGTAATAAGGAAATTACGATTATTCGAAGGGCATTTAACCTTTATACATACATTGTCTAAAATCTAGCCCAACAATGTTGAATTTGCAAATTTGCCCCCCTTATGCAACATCGTGGTTACATCACCTGCATTGTGTTTAACGCCCTAGAAATCGTCCAGCTAGGCTATAGAATATAGCTTTCGTTAGCCGAGTTATGCCTTTTTAGGTCAATGTTAAATAGAAATGTAACACAGTTCATGCATTATAGTGGCAAGTAGATCGCATGCACTACATTACAGCTATTTTTGTCTGTTTTTAAGGAGGAAAATGTCCTCACGATGCAAACCCATTAGGATTATGTATTATACACAGACGTTCTCCACTTGATAACCTATATCTATACAGCAGGGAAAACATCATAAAAATAAGAATGGAAACGGGAAGTGCGTCAAGGAGACATCAACCCAATCACAAAGCCAAATACATTCCATTTCCCCATCCACATTCCCCATTTCCTTTCTCAATTTTATCATAAGGTCCACAAACGGTTTGCAACACAGATAGGAAACCCTACAACCGGTGGCGAGCTTAAGCTAACCACATGACATTATTGTATTCTTGTTCAACGAAAACCATTTACAATAATCTGAGAAACATATAAATGACCCAAAATTTTACCAAAAAATATTCAAAACGAGCAAAGGCCAAAGGTTCCGGACTTGGGACAAATCTATATATATGCTTCGTCATAAGAAGGGCGAAAAACAACAGAGGGACATTCAAACAAACTGACAACGACATTACTAAACAATGACAAACTGACAACGACATTGCTAAACAATGACAAACAGACAAATAAAGATTCACAAGACACAACATACAAAACTAAAGACTTAGCAATACGAACCCCACAAAAAACTAGGGATCATCGCAAGTGCTTAAGCCGGTTAGTAGATCCTTCTCCACAAGTAGCACAATGGAGAACTAATAATACCAGAGGAACATACAACATAATAAGTCGAATATAAACTCAAAACGCTTAAAAACAAAAGGACAAACAAATAATGATAAAAAAACACAACATAGACAAATAAAGACTAAGCAACGATAACAATTTCAGCCCACATATATAAGATCTGCAAATGTATTACCATGTAGCTCTTAAAGATACAAGGCTTATAATTGTATAAGCAAACGTGCGTTTCGTTTACATAAAACTCACCAGTGACGCTCAGATCAAAATAGATAGAGAGCCAAACAAGTAAACAATTGAAGACAATGAGGACCCCAAATTCCCTAAAATTGTACCAAATATCGCCAAGGTAATCTATGCTTGGGATAAATGAATCCTTAGTATTTCAAATAAATCATGCTTTTGCAAACAGATAAAAAAAAACATAAAATTAAAGTGCATATTAGTTATCTCATTGGCACTCACTCCACATCTTCCTATATCTATATATTAACACCGAGGTGCTGACCACTGAACTACTATATGTTTGTTTTTCCAGTAACCGCAATATATATTCTATCAGATTGATACAATTGATCCCCGAACTGTTCGTTACTTCTTTGGAGTTATTTCTCCTTCTTTGTTTTGCATTTGAAGTTTTTGTTACTCATTAATCGTCATTTCAGATATGACGCTCTTCAATACTTTGTCGAAGTGGTTAATAGCTTATTTTTAATGTGAAGCGTTTTGTTTTGTTTCCGGGGTTGTTTTTTGTTGTCTTGTCTTTGTTTTTTGGTCATGGCGTTGTAATCATTTTCTGACGTATCAATTTTTATAGTTCTAAAGGTATTTTCACTTCTCATTTATTTCTTTTATTAAACTGAAATATTCAATAAATTTAACAATTTCTAAGCATTTTTAGGAACAATTCGGATAAACCCATCAATCATTTACAGAAACGTGTTATTAATTATTACCGACACTATAGTGATATCTTTGAATAGTGTTTATTGATATGCATTTTTTTCTTTATTCGAAATAAGCCATACCAAATAATCGTGATATACACATATTCTCATTCACGGTACTGCGATCGTGCGAGACCTTTATTTTGCTATTGCACATGTTCGTTTTTCTCTGACTGTTGATGACGTCTTTAAACTAAATCCATTGGATGTTTGATGAGATCTGTTTGATAGTTTAGTTTCTATTGGCTTTGAACTTTTCTATGTTCATTACGTCGTAACTACAATCCCCATCCCTTTCATGAATGTGACCTAACGAATAAGACTATTCACCGGATTTTTTATCACATACGCAACACGACGGGTGCCACAACTGGGGCAGGATCTGCTTACCCTTCCGGAGCACCTGAGATCACCCCTAGTTTTTTTATGGGGTTCGTGTTGTTTATTCTTTAGTTTTCTATGTTGTGTCATGTGTGCTGTTGTTTGTTTGGTTTTTTTTTCATTTTATGATTTATGAGTTTGACTGTCCCTTTGGTATCTTTGATGTGTTTAGCTGCCTAATTTGGAATTATACCACATATCATTATATCTCTATTACTAATTCTTACATGTCTCTAAATTAAGACGAAAATAATTTGATTGCTCAAAGTACCAGTAAGCAATTACGTGTATGAACGTTCTACCGAAGGTACTTTATCATTTATTAATTGGTATATCATATTAGACGTAGAATATTGATAAAAGCGATAGAAAATGTTGCTTCATCAGGTTTCCATAAAACTAATCTGAGAAGTTGACACCTTTTTCGCCTAAAAGGACCATCATTTCAATAAACTCACTTCTAATATTTTGGAAAGTAAGAATGAATTTTGTTGACAAAGGCAATTATTCATGTGAAGATAACGGTACAGGCCTCTCGATAATAAAACTTATTTCACTTTAAATGCATGATAATATTTCACTTGCTAGAAATATTGTGTATTACATTTTTGTTTGTAAACCGCATCCACAGTATTGTTTTTCATTATTATAATATTTTCGATTCATATATCAAAAATGAATGTTTGGGAGCACTTATACTTATATAAGGCAACACATTTTGTGACCGTTTCAGATCATGCTACTTTAAACTGGATATGTTATTTGTTTTGTTTTTCCTTTGAATATACGCCTTTTCATCAGAATAATCAGTTGTTAACGGTTTTATATTCTGGTGAGATGTGCAACATGTTTGTGAATTCATGTTATCCTTCCTGTGATGTACAGGTTTTAAATAAAATGTAAGAGAATACAAATGAGATTTGCTTCGATTATAAAAGAAGAAATATTCGAACCTGACCGATTTGAACTAGCACGTTGTATATTTGAGTAAAAAACGTTTGTTTTTTTTACAATTATCTCCATTTCCAAATCTTGTAGGAAAAACTTTCCTGAAATAACCTACATTGGATCATCAATCCCTAATAGATAGAGAGAACATTTGAACAGTCCCACAAATACGTTCACATCATCTAAGTACAACTTATATCAATTTTTTATGTTTTGTTATTTTTCTACTTTTTGTCGATCATGTACTACAATGTTTTGTGTAAATATCAGTCAAAATCAGAAGTGGTTAGTTCAACGACTGAACTTGACCATACTCTCAAGCAAGCAATAGTCATATATTGAAATATGCATTTTATCATCTTTACTTTTAGTACAAGCCTTTTGTTGGTGTCTCAATGGCGACCATATTTACTTCATAGAATATCTCAACTTTGTTAAAATGAGCGTACGTCTGATTCACTTCTTGAAATCGAAATATCTATATTCAACAACGAAACATTAAGAATGAAGAAAATACGATTAAGTTTAGACTTGCATTTCATAAACTATTAAACGTTGACATTGAAGACGTTCTCAAGTATATGTGTATGATATACGAGAAACCGTACCACCAACATGATAAAAAAAATGGGCTTTGTTTTTATATACTAACGCCGTTTATAGAAATGTAAAATAAATGTTTCGCCAACAGGTCAATTATATGAGATAAGGAACACGGATGAATATATATATATATATATATATATATCAAAATCTCCTGGAAATGTCGATTATGGGAAAGGTCATAAATAAAAAAATTGATAATATGTTGTTTATTACATAAATCTAAGAAATAGTATATTTGAAATAATGTGACCATGAGATCATTTTGTGCAAGGAGGTTATTTTGGTTTAGGTTGCGCTATTTTCTTCTTAAAATAATCAATGAACTTTGTTTTTGAATGTCTTACTTTTGAACATATAAAAAATCATCGGCTGTTGTAATACATGTTATATTTAAACAGTGTTTATTTACTTCAGATTAAAATTGTATCCCAGCTCCTTGTTGAACAGAGCCATTGTCATTCCCGGGTGTAAGCATTGGATTCAAATTACGAGTTTTGCACTCAAATACATTGCTAACATGATACCCAAGACCTGCGAAAAGGTCTTTTTCTTTGAATTCTTCGGGAAAAAATTCTTTGCCGCTTAAGCACTTCCCAACAAAAATAAAGGCAGCTGATTCGCTTGATAGTTGTGGTGAATCTGTCGCTTCAAAACAAATCAAAGAACCGCTATCTCCTTCTTCTGCAAATTCCTCATTTGTTGGGTTATTTTGTATAAAGTGAATACGATTTTTAAATTCCTCACCCTCCCTCACAAATATTGATCCTTTATAAATTCCTTTCGTTAGTTCAGTTTTCGCTCCCCATTTATATACTTTCATATTTTTCATTTCACTATCATTTGCCAGGGCTACTATTCCGGTTACAAACTTGTCTGTGGAATCTCGCAATCCATATCGACAATGTTCAATCTTTTCCTTGAAAACTTTAATCAGTGATAAGTCAAGACCTTCTGTGATTGAATCTGCATACACGTTAGGAGCCATGATACTCTTTCCAACTGCTGATTCTACAGTGTCGGTATAGACTTCTTTATTGTTTTGGATTACATGTGCACATGTCGAAAAATATAGGCTTCCCTCACTATCACGTAGAAAGAACCCGAGGGTTCCATATTCTCGGCTGTGATCATTTGATCTACTTACTTTGCTGCCTTGCTTTACATGATATTTTGATATTTTTGGATTGCCGGACCATTGTCTCACTGTAAATGGGCACACATTTTTCGGTAAAAACTCTTCAATATAACAACAAACAGATTTCTCTTCTTCAGTAAAGATTTGCATCTGTCCATCATTCAATGAAAATGCAGAGACATCCGAATGCCTAAAAAAATAGAAGTATTAAACCCTATCAAATTTTGTGTTTTTCTGTTTAAGTCTCATTACATTATGGATTGTATTTATTTTGGTATTGATAAATTAAATTTTATTTGCAGAAATGATATCATTAGTATGACATTATAACAAAAGATGAAAATGAAAAACATGTCTTGTAATAACAGAGGCGTTAAACAAAAACACAAACAACTGTTAACTTAAAACAAGTATTATTATACCATGTATATAATTTAGTTTTGTGGAGATGTAATATGCAAACTTTTCTATGATTAAGGCGTCAAGAACAGATATCGAAGCGCGAAACTGTCTAAACTAAACGTCAGAAAATTACTTCATTCAATGTAATTTGATAACATTTCAAAATTTAGTTTTATTCTTCTCTATCATAGATATAGGAAGATGTGGTGTGAGTGCCAATGAGACAACTCTCCATCCAAATAACAATTTATAAAAGTAAACCATTATAGGTCAATGTACGGCATTCAATACGGAGCATTGGCTCACATCGAACAACAAGTTATAAAGGGTCCCAAAATTACCAGTGTAAAACTATTCAAACGGGAAAACAAACGGTCTAATCTGTATAAAAAAACGAGAAACACGTATAAACTACATAAACAGACAACAACTAATGTACATCAGATTCGTGACTTAGGACAGGTGCAAACATTTGCAGCGGGATTAAACGTTTTAATGGTAAGTCTATAAATGTTTTAGTTTCAAAATACCTTTGCAACAAAACTTCTAGTTTATGACATGCATAGTGGTCAGTCTTATCGGAAGGAAAAAACGATTCAAGTTTCTTCATTTTCTTTTCATATTCATCTATGAAAGTCTGTTGCAGATTTCCATTCAGTGGCATTTCCCCGTGCGTTCTGTTGATGGCTTTGTTTAACTCTCTGACAGCTATATATAGCTGTTCTTCAGCAAATAGTGCAATTCTTTTTCCAATGTCAGTGTCATTACTAAAGAAAACATTGCAGTATATCTTATCTGTTAATGTTGCTCTCTTGAATTGCTTTTCTATTGAGTTGCTTACAATTCGGCGTTTGTCATCGCTTAGACTGTGTTGTGCTTTTGGAATGACGAATAATATGTCAGCACAATCCTTTGTAGTCTCCATCAGTAGGTCAATGAGAGTCATGTCCTGTAATATGTAAAAAAAGTGTAATAATAACACTATTATATGAAAATGTATTGCTAAAGTTGAACTTGAGTTTATGTGAATAAACTTCGATCGAATGCATGTAACGGATATCAAGGCAGAAACTTTCTCTTTTAAAATATCCTTTGCATAGGTTATGTGATCCGTCCGTCCGCTTCAGGTTAACGTTTTTAGTCAAGGTAATTTTTGATGAATTTTCCCGGTCAATTGAACATAGAAAATGATAGTGCGAGTTTCAGGTTAAAGTTTTGGGTTACATATTTTGATTACAGTTTTTGGTCAAGGTAGTTGTTGATGAAGTTGAATTTTAATCAACTTAAAACTTTATACACATGTTCCCTATTACACGATCCTTTTAATTTAAATGCCTAAATTGCACGTTTCACTAAAAAATATACAAAGAGTGGGGCATTCGTGTACTATCAACTCTTAACACCGAATGTGACACAATAGTAAACATAACACAACATAGAACACTAAGGACTGAGAAACACGAACCACACCAAAAACTGGGGGTTATGTCGGGTGCTCCCGAAGTTATAGCAAGTTATGTTCCACACGTGTCACCCGTCGTGTTTCTAATGGTAAATGCAATCCGGTTGTAAGTTTTAACCGGTAGGTCACATTCGGTGTTAAGAGTTGATAGTACACGAATGCCCCACTCTTTGTATATTTTTTAGTGAAACGTGCAATTTAGGCATTTAAATTAAAAGGATCGTGTAATAGGGAACATGTGTATAAAGTTTTAAGTTGATTAAAATTCAACTTCATCAACAACTACCTTGACCAAAAACTGTAATCAAAATATGTAACCCAAAACTTTAACCTGAAACTCGCACTATCATTTTCTATGTTCAATTGACCGGGAAAATTCATCAAAAATTACCTTGACTAAAAACGTTAACCTGAAGCGGACGGACGGATAAACGAACGGACGGACGGACGAACGGACGCACAGACCAGAAACATTATGTCCCTCTACTATCGGAGATGGTAATTTCTGTTGATTTTACGAGTCAAACTAGTTCTTAATGAAGCACCTACATATAGAATAAGGCATCAAACTAATAAAAGTGTTCTGTTATTTTACACACACTTTACTGACCATTGGTGGATAGATGTTGCATGGTCAATTATATCTCATCTCCTTATTTTTATATTAAAAATGTTTTGCACAATCGTAAATTGTTTTGATTTCCTGTTTACAAAAGTTGTTTAGAAATGCAAATGTTAATGAGTTGTTACTGCACGCATGTTTATATCAAATCCACTGCTAAAAATACTACTATAAATAAACTCATCATAGATACCAGGACTAAATTTAGTATATACGCCAGACGAGTATAAAAGGAGCGTAAATGCAAAATAGAACAAAATTTGGTATGAATATTGCCATTTGAAATTATTATACTATAAAGAGATCATTCAATAATTCCCCATTTGAATATCAACCTGTTTCGTTAAGTCTCCGTGTTCATCTGTCGCTAGCATGCAGACAACATAAATTGGTTCTGCTCTCGTCTGACAGACATTAGACCGGTGACGGATTCTTTCTTCTGCTCTTGAAGGAGACGAGAACGTTTCTATCTTCGTGTCTATGATGTGCTTGTCTTCAAATAGCAAAGCAGGTTCTGTTTCGCCATCTGTGGAAGTAAGTACTAATATGGTTGGACAAAGGTGTAATGCAGGAACATTTTCTTTTATGGTTTCGGGTATCTTATCGCAACGGTTTGATTTCATCCACCTTTCAATGTTCTCAATTCTTGGACAGGCGCTCGTTTTCAGTTTTATTTCTTGTAAGCCTATGAAAATCGGTTGATGTCTGAAAATGCATAAAATATGTTTAACGTATTTATACATTTCTGGGTTTTTTTTTATTACTGATCAAGATAAAACCAGAAAAAATGTGACACAAATATTTTGTAAAAACAAAGAAAAAAACTATGATAAAACTAATGGTTTACATATATTGCAACATATGAAAATTTCAGAAGAAAATAGAAGGTAAATCATGGTCTTATGCTAGATAAATCTCCCATTTATATGACAGTCCAAATAGAAGAAAGTGATATAGCGAAAACTAATTGATGATTTATATGCGAATATCTAAATAAAAGTATTGTTTAATGTTAAAGGGGCCATGTCTAGCAAAAATTATATATCAGTGTAAACTGGATATATAGACATGTCAGTTTCTTTGGACATTATAGTTATCAAACGGTAAGTGTATGAGCACATTGTTAAGGCGGTACATTGATTGGAAGTTTTTTTTACATATCTCAATTGTTTCAATTGCAATTGTATCTCAGCTACTGTTTTATAATGATACAGTCAATCGATTTGTCAAAGTTACTCGTGCCTATAAACGTAATTGTTCTTACTGTGTATATGTAAGGTCACCAGACATGCAACCTAATACGAATCGTAAAGATTTCTGGACAAGTCCTCTGAACAAGCACATTCCTTTCATCTGTTCTGCCGTATAAATAACTCGTTTCCGGATAACAGAATCCAGATCGTTGTATGCGTACCGGGTGATTATTTCTTTATCCAAATTATAAATGCTGTTACTTTCAGAAACGCATCCAACCTCGTCAATACAGTAAAGTGTGACTTCCAGTATATTGTTTGGCGCCTGCTGTTTGCTTAATATAACACCTTTTTGGAATAAACCGTGGTATAGGAATAAAATTATATCTCCAGGGTTTATGTCATTTGTCCTGTATATTTCTCGTCTATACATCATGGATCCAATGAGATCAGAAATACTCTAGAAATAAACATAATAATAGGCATGTAATGATTTTCACTGACGTTATTTGTAATCTTAATTAAGAGTTATAATGTTCTGTTATTTGTATTTGTAAATTAATAGTCCTTACTGTGTAATACATTGTTGGTAATATCCGTTTAGCGTTGCTCACTACTTATGCACCGCACCAATGATGAGTGCGGTAATATTTTGTTTTTTATTATTGTCTTTCATTTTTATTGTCTTTCATTTTTGCGTATGTGCTTAGTCTAATTTTATTTTCATTTTTACTGCGGACATTATAATAAATAGTTGGAATGTTTCTTTAAGTCTGTCTTTCATATTAGATTCAAGAAAACTTGTCTAAGAGGTCCAAATGTCAAATGGTTTATACAATTTTAAGTGATGGACTTAGCCAGTTTGTAATGTATGCATTGTAAACAAATCAGACATAGCAAACTCTAAATGATTAAATGTGAAGGAAAGGTAACAATTTCATAGTGACTTGACCTCTTTAAAAATTGGATCTAGATGCCTGATCGCCAACAAAAATATTCAATTGGCTAGATAATGTTTTGTATTTTTCGTAATAAAACATAAATTTGATCTATACAAACCGGTAGCAATCCATAGCAATCGCTTGATCGTGAAAGCAACACTTTTCCAACGTTACGTAAGGCTGTATGTACAATAGAAATGTCTTTTTCATATTGATTATGCTTTTTCTGGACTGCAACAACGGATGTCTGAGGTATCAAAACAAACGTACTTTTTGACACTTTTTTAGAAAAAAACAAATGGTTAGTTGCATGAACAATCTCTACACTGATTCTGTCCTGACTGTTGTTTGTGTTGCTAGCACGTACATCTTTTACAATCACGTGTTTCAGATTAGGGGTGAATAGGATATCTCCAGTTTTCACTCGTTTAGAATCAGTGATTGTTTCTTTTTTTATTTGCATTTCTCGATCTAGAAGTGAAAGATATTTATGAAGATATTTAAACAACCTCGATGTAACTGCTGATATTAATTCAATACCGATTAATGGACTGCTATCACACCAAGACGTATCTGTTAACGTAGCAAATGCATAAAATATGGTTGCACGCCATTTTTCAAATTCCATCCTATCATCATATGTGACAGATCTGATAGTTTTAGATTCTATGATCATGTCATGATTTTGGTTAAGGACACTGTGATTTGACAAGGTTCGTTTCAAGTGTTGACTCATTTCCTAGTTTTGACAGCTGTAAAGAAAAATAGTTTACTTGACATTTTTTTTCATTCAACGCTTGCAATAATTTTCAAATTCATATTTATAAAATAATATAACATGTTAATAAAATTCAATATAACTATTGTTTGTTAAAGTCAAATTATACTTTATATTTTACAAAAAAGAGTTGAATAAGTTTTATATACGTGGATGGTTGATTTTAGTTAACATAAACAGCTGCGCCATGAGCACATGATACGCCCGTTATATTTTCAAAGAATAAGTGCAATTATTTCTCAATGTCGTATTAGAAATTCATGAAAATCAAAATGGAGCTTACATCAATAGATATAAACAATTCCATAAAGTTTAATGAGAATTGCTGAAAGCATTTTTGAGTAATTGTCCTAAAACTGGACAAATCCCCCTTTTTTAATGAATAAAAGTTAAATCTAAAATTTATAAAATTTTTAAGGGAGCTTACGTCAATAGATATAAACAATACATCAAAGTTTCATGAGAACTGCTGGAAGCATTTTTGAGTTATTGTCCGTAAACTGGAAACTGCTCCTTTTTTAAGATTAAAGCCCTACAACTCGGAAACGTAACTGTCACAGTCTTCCAATTTAAAGGAAACATAAAACCAAATGAGTGCTATAGTGTAAATTAGGCACAAACTGAAACGATGATAAAATCATTTGAACCTAAACAATTATAGATAAAACAGATTATCATTTGAAATAACTTTAGAATTGAATTTCCTTAGTTTGATTGTGGTATACTTGAATTATTTATTTCAATTAGTGTAGGAACTTCATATTCCTGCAAACCGATACATATTTAGTTGTTAAGTTGGTTACTTTAAATATTTTTTATATGAATATGTAATAATAACGATTTTAAGAATTGAGAATCTATTTTTTTAAAAGAAAAAAGGTAGGCACTTCTAGCTAAAAATGTCGTGCTTACCTTCAACTTAGAACAACACTTCTAATTAATAGGTTTTTGCAATGCAAAATACCTTGTCTTAATTATCTTGTTTGACATTTTGATATAATCTACTCGTGTGGTCATACAATGTTACATATTATGCATACTGCACTAAAAGTGATATGTAGTATCTATAAAGATTGTATGCTAAAGTTATGTAAATAAAACGTATCTAATGACTGATAATAATTCAATAAACTACGTATCATAAATAAATTGAAATTGTTTATTTGGATATGTGTTTAAACGAAGAAAAACATGGTATCTGAATTATGTCTTAAAAGATATCTCACAGTAATATTGTTATGTTCAAACACTAAATAGTAAAACAAAGGTTAAATATAGGCAACAGTAGTATACCGCTGTTCGAAAGTCACACATCAATTGAGTGAAAACAAATCCGAGTTACCAACTAAAACCGATAGGGAAACACATTAACTATAGAAAAACAACAAAACAACAGAAACACTGAATTGTAAAAATACGACAATGCAACACACACAGAAACAAACTATAAGATAACAATTGCCATTTTCTTGACTTGTTACAGGACATTTTAAGATAAAAACTGGCTTTGTGGCTAGACAAACCTCGTCCTTTTTTGGCAATGATAAATATAACAATAAAAGTCATATATTACATAACAAGAATACAATACAAATAAATGCAAGAACATTCAGGACTGAGAAATACACAAATAAACAAGACTTTAGTACATTTTGATAAGCTAACCACAGAATAAAAACGAACACGTAAAACAACATAAGACAGCACACAACAACAACACAACAGAACCAAGAACAATAAGGCATGAATTCAATATGAAAAATGACTGGAGGTGCCGACGTTATTGGCTTCTCATATTATGCATCTATTAATCACGGAAATAAAAATCAGAATGTGAAAATAAGGAATATACATTTTCTTTAAATTTTGAAACTGATATAACTTGAAAAACAAACAGTATTATCTATTTACTCACATGAAACAAACCGGGATGTGGTATTCAGTACGTAGGTGAAACTGGAAGATATTTATCTAAAACGAACTCAAGATCTGTATCGTTTTAAAAGACCCAATAAATTCAAAAGTATCATTTATCAACACCTTAAGAAGCACAATCATCCTATTAAATGTTTAGCAGTTCAACCTTTAGAAGTAGTAAATAAGCAACCTGGTGAATCTCATTCAAAGTTTGTACGATCACGGAAAATAATTGAATTAAATTGGATTAAAAAATTACAGACAGTCTACCCTCTCGGTCTTAATGATAATATCATGGGAATTGGTAATATATCAAGAACCGATTCCGTTAACATTTTGGATATAGTTTCTAAACCTGTTCGTAAAAACCGTTCTCACGGTCTTAGAAAAAATCGCAATCAAAGAAAATTTCGGACCAATCATACCAATATTTCGGACTTAATTTCTATTTCAAAAAACAACGGCAGACATTATCTGTTAACAAAGCTCTGTTCATTACCGGTTTATAGGTTAAATAAAAATTTTGGAGGATTGCAACACAATTTCATATAACAGTCCAAATTATTATGGCATATTGTTATTCTAAACTATTTCCAAAAATTGATCGCCCTGAAGATCATAAAAAACATTTTACTAAAATAAAGTATGTCAATAAACGTTTTGATTTTGTTAATATTGCTGGTATATTTAACAACCATTCTGTTAAAGAACAAATTCCTGGATGTTTTGACAATACTGAGCTCCCTCTTATTTGTTATATTTATAAGAAATCTACCCGGAAATTTGTGTTTAATTATAACCAATTGTGTAAAGATGCTAATATCAGTGAAAATAAACCTACTTCATGTAATTGTAGTAATTCCGCATACATTTATGGACCCATTTCCCATGTTATAACAGGAGATCTTAACATCGTTCAAGTCCGAGAGTTAAAATCATTCCTCAGTAAAGGACCTAAATATCGTCCCCCGTCAGTTATTAATTGGAGTGAGTGTCGTAATATCATCCACGTCTCACTCCGTACTTACTGTTTGAAATGGATAAAACGGGAAAAAGCTGATAAAAAATCTTTGGACTCTTTCTTTAATTCAGTAATGAACATAGTTGATATACGTATTCAACATTTTAAAGAACATTTTATTATTAACAATAACCACAATAATCCTATTTCTCGTACCAAACATAAAACTAAAAGAACTAGCCAAGGAATTTGGTTTTGTCCCGGCCGATAAAGCTGCTAATAATATTATTATTGTTTGACGTAAATTTTACATTGAGGTTCTGAAAAAAGAAATTACCAATTCACCAACATTCCAACTGACTCCATTTTCAGAAATCGACATCTGTAACAAACATAAAATTTTAGCTACCGCTTTACAAGCAGAACCGAATACAATGAAAGTCCCTACTATGTATTGGCTTCCGAAGCTACACAAAACACCTTACAAATATAGATTTATTTCGTCTTCAAGCCATTGTTCCACTACTAAATTGTCTATTCTTCTTACCAGTACACTTAGTACAATCAAAAACCTGATAATAAATTGTTCAAATAAGGCCTTCGAAAATAATGGAATTAATTACTTTTGGAGTGTCAAGAACTCGTTGGAAGTACTTGATAAATTGCATGCTTATATTGGTGATTTTGAATCTGTTCAAAGTTTTGATTTTTCTACCCTGTATACCACATTGCCTCACATTCTCATTAGGAAAAAATTCACCCACCTAATTAAATGGGCATTTAAAAAGTCAGAATGTGAATATATATGTTCAAACTCTTTTATGTCATTTTTTAGTAGCAATAAACAAAAAAACTATGTCAATTGGACATGCTATGATACTATATATGCCCTTGAACTTTTACTAGATAACATTTTTGTTCGCTTTGGAGATTCCGTATATCGTCAGGTTATTGGAATTCCAATGGGGACTTACTGTGCACCACTTATTGCGGACCTGTTTTTGTATTGCTATGAGTTACAATTTATGACAAAAATCAGCAAAGACCCATCGAAACAACATCTCATAAACAAATTTAATAATACTTTTAGATATTTGGATGACGTTTTGGCTCTCAATAATGACGACTTCAGTATGTATACTAAAGAAATTTATCCTGTTGAACTTACTTTAAATAAAGCTAATACTAACAATGACCACTGCCCTTTCCTCGATCTTGATATCTATATCACTAATGGAAAGCTTAATACTAAACTTTATGATAAAAGAGATGATTTTTCATTTCCTATCGTTAATTATCCATTTTTAGATGGTGACGTTCCATTGTCACCATCTTGCGGTGTTTATATATCTCAACTTGTACGATTCGCTCGTGTATGTAACAATGTTTTAGATTTTAACGAGAGAAATGTATGTATTACTGAAAAATTATTACACCAGGGTTTTCGATATCACAGTCAAAACATTTACTAAATTTTATCATCGGTAACAGGACATCATTCGTAAATATAGCTCAACATGCGGACTTCTTATACGTTCAGGTATTTCACATCCAATTTTTTATGGAAATATTCTTTATAAAGCACAAAATTGTCAGTATTCACATCAGAAACTAACAAAACCTTTAAATAGACTTATCAAGAAGGGATATAGTTACGATACTGTTGTCATGTCACTAGATATTGCTTATTTTGATTCACTTATAGGGTCTTTGCATCAGAACTAAACACATTTATTCAAAAACCAGCTGTTGGCTTGACACGGGTTATGTTCTTCTCATATCTGTTATGATGGTATGATACTAAACCCCTAACGGGAAGGATTGTGCCTGATATTCATATGATGAAATCATAATCTTTCAATCAGTTTAATTGAAGTCTGGAGCTGGCATGTCAGTTAACTGCTAGTAGTCTGATGTTATTTATGTATTATTGTCATTTTGTTTATTTTCTTTGGTTACATCTTCTGACATCAGACTCGGACTTCTCTTGAATTGAATTTTAAATGTGCGTATTGTTATGCATTTACTTTTCTACATTTGCTAGAGGTATAGGGGAGGGTTGAGATCTCATAAACATGTTTAACCCCGCCGCATTTTTGCGCCTGTTCCAAGTCAGGAGCCTCTGGCCTTTGTTAGGCTTGTATTTTTTTAATTTTAGTTTCTTGTTTACAATTCGGAAATTAGTATGGCGTTCATTATCACTGAACTAGTATATATTTGTTTAGGGGCCAGCTGAAGGACGCCTCCGGGTGCGGCAATGTCTCGCTACATTGAAGACCTGTTAGTGACCTTCTGCTGTTGTTTTTTCTATGGTCGGGTTGTTGTCTCTTTGACACATTCCCCATTTCCATTCTCAATTTTACATTTAGGTATAGATTATATGACTAATATAATCTATTTCGTGAGAATAATAACGTTCATATTGTTACAATATTATCTATCTTATTTGCTGTTAAAAAAGGTAAAATAAAACATTATGGAACTCCGAGAAAAATTCAAAAGGAAAATCCCTAATTAAATAGCAAAATCAAAAGCTCAAATTCAATAAACGAAAGGTTCACAGCTGTCATATTCCTGACTTGGTACAGGCATTTTCTGATGTAGAAAATGATGGATTGAACTTTGTTTTATAGCAAGCTAAACCTCCAACTTGTATGAAAGTCACATCAAATTCAATTATATTGACAACGATGTGTGAACAAAACTAACGATGGTTTTACTAGTGTTTTTTATAATGTTTTAATATTGATTGATTGATTAATTGTTGGTATTGTAACGTCCAGTGACAATAATTTCCGGACGAGAACAAGTTAACAATAAATACAATGGGTAAGTCTTGTAAAAGATGCCATTTGTGACGATGCTCGGAGAATTTTGGACTGCCACTGGTTTTTAAAGTTTCTATTACCTAAAAATGATCGTTGATTTGTTGGGTTAATTGTATGTACAATACAGTCAAATGAGTTAAAGATGATTTAGCAATCTAGTGTACAAATAATAACACACAAAACGAATGGATAAACTTGTCAAAATCCTGACTTGATAGAGACATTTCCTGATATTAAACATCGTGGATTAAACCTGAGATTTTGCTAACTTAACATCAAATTGGTTTTTTTATGGTTTTCTTTTTGTAATTGTTTTTCTTTGTTCTCTCTTTCGTCTTCTCTGTTATGTAGTTATTTCTGTACTGAATATTACTTTGTAAATAATGGATACAGATTCAATAAAGTAAAGTGTATGTCTGAATTACGCAAAACCAACAAGTTTCAACTAGTTTTACCAAATTATATACTACTTATGATTAACGAGGCCAGGATTAGTTGGCGCTGTTACTCAACTAACACTTCGTCGAGGGAACCTTGTGGTGTGATATTTCCACTTCTTTTGATAAAAATGGAAATAATTATATATTTGATATCAAAGTAAAATGGTTTATCTCCCTATACATCTTTAAAACGATATTTCTGCACTCAACGAGTTTTTGTCAGAACCTTGTTGTTTTATCTTCACATTCCCATTGGAGTATAACCGCTAATTCATCTACTGTTGTTCAGATACAAATCTTTCGTAGTGTTGTATCTTCGCTATTTTGAGGGTACTGTTGCTGTAAATAGTTTTTAATAGTACTATACTTAAATTGTGTGTTTGTTTTCAACTAATTTTGTAGCAATTCGTAGCAGTTAAGAATTGCGGTTATAACACAGTTAACCAATTAAATAATATCTAATAAATCTATCCCCATAAGAAATAAAGGAACCGCATTGTTTGTAGTGAAGTGTCCTTTCTCTAGAAAAAGGTGATGCTTTATTTATCTAAGATGCTTGTCTATATAGAAAACTAGATGTATCGAAATGCAATTTGCAATTTCAACAACACAGGTGAACACAAACATGCATGATTATATATCCAGCTCTCAAGATCCTTGATCAATGAGTAGTAAAATTTCAAACTATCAGCAAACATAAAGCGGATGTACTGCAGATCTAAAAAATTGTAATGAAACGACATGAAGAACAGAATAGCCGAACGAGATCTGTAACGCATCATGGAAGACTATTATGTATCATGTTTTTTTCAAAAAAAACTGCTGAAATCTTAAAGCGTATAGAAAAAGGAGACTTTCAACAATTTATCAAAGTCCAAAATCCACATTTTTGCAAAAATAAGAAGAACGGAACGAAACCTAAACTTGATCTGTAACTTATCGTGGTTAACTCACAATTAAAAAAATGAGCCCAATATCTGAAGGCGTTTAAAATAAAGAGTCCGTATAACTGTAATATCAACAATTTATGATGCCCAAAGCCCGTAAATTCGACAAAAATTAGCAGAGCGGAACGAAACTAAAACTTGATGGTTAACTCACATACCAAACATCAGCCAAATATCTGACGGCATTAAGAAGAAAAGTACGTATAACTGTGATTTTAAGCTATTTATCAAAGTCCAAAGCCAGCAATTTAGACAATTTTTTTCAGAGCGGAACGATACTTTAACTTGCTCTGTAAATAAACACATCGTAGATACCAGGATTTGCATTTTATATTTACGCCATACGCGCGTTTCGTCTACAAAAGACTCACCAGTGACACTCAAATCAAAAAATGTTAAAAATGCCAAAAAAAGTTCTAAGTTGAAGAGCATTGAGGACCAAAAATTCCTAAAAGTTTTGCCAAATACAGCTAAGGTAAAAGAGGGACGAAAGATACCAAACGGACAGTCAAACTCATAAATCGAAAATAAAATGACAACGCCATGGCTAAAAATGAAAAAGACAAACAGACAAACAATAGTACACATGACACTACACAGAAAACTAAAGAATAAACAACACCAAAAACTAGGGGTGATCTTAGGTGCTCCGGAAGGTAAGCAGATCCTGCTCCACATGTGGCACCCGTCGTGTTGCTTATGTGATAACAAATCCGGTAAATAGTCTAATTCGGAGGTCACATTCATGAAAGGGAAGGGGATTGTAGTTACGACGTAAGGAACATATCCGAAATCATTTGTGAAACAATGTTTTCAACTGTTACCAAATAGGTATAAACGACAACTTTATTGAGGGGCCATAAAAACGTCCAACAGAGACATTTTTTGTGTACATACATTTTATTCTTATATGACTTTATATATAACTCTGTCGTATAATTATGTTATTGCGCATTTAAACTTTATTTCAATGTTTTCCACTGTTACCAAATAGGTATAAATGATTATAAGTTTTACACGTCAAAATGTTAAAATGTTCAACAAAGTTCAATTGTTATTAAAAAAGATATATGTCACAGTTGAAATGGTGGAATTCTACATTGGAAAACACTATAGAGAAGAACTGTTCGGCCGCTCGATATTAAGGCATACAATTAAATTGATCTTTTTACGTTTTCATGTAATCGTTTGTCATTAAATAATACCACACGAGCTTTAAACTTGCATCAACAGAACCACATTCGTGGATTAATAAAAAATATTATTCAGAAAAATTATAAATTCACTTCAAATCAAAGGAAAAACTTGTTGGTAATCAAATAAGATACAAAACTTAAACTTACCCTGAAAACTCAAAACTTATTGTAACTCATTAAACGACTGGCTTCATTCCAAAAAATATTACGACAATTTCAAAGTTTCCGTGTTAAATGCCAATTAACGTCATTCAAATTTTAATTTAAACCAAAATCATTGACCGATAATATTATTGTCGAGTGCAAATGAAATAAAAGATATTTAAACATGTTGTAAAATAGATCAATCAATATATGAATCAATAAGGACGTGATCAATACAAACTTTAATAATGTTTCTCACCATGGAAATAGGCAAACAATGTGATATGTTGTTTTTCTGATGAGTGAAATGGTTAAATTTGTTCTATTGCAGCAGTGGGAAAGATATAAACGACAAACGTTATCATTGTTTGCACTTATATTAGAAAAACGAAATGGTTAAGTATTATGAATATGATATGAAAAAGGAAATCGAAAACGAAATCATTGATTCAATTACAAGGAAATGGGAATGGTTTATTAAAAATAATTGTATTTTGATTTAATAGGCACGCTATCTACTCTTTATGTAAACCAGGACAGGGGAGTCAAGGAATTTTTTTATAACATAAAAAATGTCTGATTCGATATTTCTTAAGCAAATTTAGGCACAAATATATGTAATTGAACGCACCAAATAGGTCTGCATGGTTATAATAAAGCACTATTGCTTACACTAGTGGTTTTGTTACATTCATTCTTGAGAACTAGGAGCATCTTTTTGTAGTATTTAAAACTAATGGCTATCACTATCAGTAGGTTAATAAATTCACATAAATTCTAAGTTTCACGTTTGAACTTGGTGTGACTTCGAAGCATGATAAGGGATTCAAGTATAGCAGGCGACAGTTATTAAGTCGACAGGATGGTTCTCTCTCATTTTAAATTATTATTAAAATATTGAAATCATCTCTTTAAACTGATTATGTCTCTTGTATAGTAGAAATAAGATACTTACGCTAGAAAAAATATTCAACACACAAACTAAACATAAGTATACCAATCATCAAACCATGTTTTGACCTTTATACTTGTAAATAAACTCATAATAGCTACCAGGATTGAGTTTTGTTTGCGCCAGACGCGCGTTTTGTCTACAAAAGACTCATTCATAGGTGATGCTCGAACCAAATAAAGTACGAAGTTGAAGAGCATTGAGAACCAGAAATTCCTAAACGTTTTGCCAAATACAACTAAGATAAGCTATTCCTGAGGTAGAAAAGCCTTAGTATTTCATTGTAAACAGTTAATTTATTAGTATGACAAAAGCAATGATAGTTCATGTCAACGCAGTGTCAAGTGCTGACTACTGGGCTATGTCAGAAATTTCCGTATCCTGGTCATACATTTTTTAAACCAGTTAACTGAATAAATTTGTTCGAAGTTGCTACAACTACAGAAACAGATTGTTATCTACTGGCAAGAATACATTTCTTTGCACTGTGCTTGCTAACTACTAACCGGATGCTCCGCAGGGCGCAGCTTTATACGACCGCAGAGGTTGAACCCTGAACGGTTGGGGCAAGTATGGACACAACATTCAATGGATTCAGCTCTAAATTTGGATTGTGATTAAATAGTTGACACAGCATAGGTTTCGGACACAGAATGGATGTGGTCTAATGAACTTAAAATAATTTTTTTTTTTGCCTTTAAGCAATTCACTATGCTGTTGAATATTAATCCTCTCAAAAAATGTTTGAAGAAATTTTCTTTTTATTTATGAAATCCGAAATGAGAAAAATTTAACCCCCCCTTTTTTTCACATCCCCCTTTCCCTTTTTCCAAAACTGATCTCAATTCAAATTTCTAATGGAGTTTGCAACAATAAATACTTATTTAAATACATCATAAAATATTAAAATGTAACAAAAGGTACTTGCTATCACTGAATGGTAAAGATTGTTTTAATTTATCAGTTGGTAGTAAAAGTGAATATACATTGTATATTGTATAAAACAATGATTTAAGCTGATTCAACTACTATTCTGGACAAATAAAAATAACTCCAATCAATTGAAAATTTCTTGCTAATGCACAATATTGTGTAATTAGATATTTCTTGCTATTGCGCAATACTGTGCAATTGAAAATATTTGCTATTGCACAATACTGTGCAATTGAAGATTTCTTGCTATTGCGCAATAGAAAATTTCTTGCATTGCACAATACTGTGCAATTGAAGATTTCTTGCTATTGCTGAATACTGTGCAATTGAAAATTTCTTGCTATTGCACAATACTTAAAATAACAATTCTGGATCCTGATTTGAACCGACATGAAAACTGGGCCCATAATCAAAAATCTAAGTACATGTTTAGATTCAGTATATCAAAAAAGCCCAAGAATTCAATTTTTGTTAAAATCAAACTTAGTTTAATTTTGGACCCTTTGGACTTTAATGTAGACCAATTTGAAAACGGGACTAAAAATTAAGAATCTACATACACAGTTAGATTTGGCATATAAAAGAACCCCAATTATTCAATTTTTGATGAAATCAAACAAAGTTTAATTTTGAACCCCGATTTGGATCAACTTGAAAACTGGGCCAATAATCAAAAATCTAAGTACATTTTTAGATTCAGCATATCAAAGATCCTCAAGGATTCAATTTTTGTTAAAATCAAACTAAGTTTAATTTTGGACCCTTTGGACCTTAATGTAGACCAATTTGAAAACGGGACCAAAAATTAAGAATCTACATACACAGTTAGATTCGGCATATCAAAGAACCCCAATTATTTAATTTTTGATGAAATCAAACCAAGTTCAATTTTGCACCCTTTGAGCCCCTTATTCCTAAACTGTTGGGACCAAAACTCCCAAAATCAAACCCAACCTTTCTTTAATGGTCATGAACCTTGTGTTTAAATTTCATAGATTTCTATTTACTAATACTAAAGTTATGGTGCGAAAACCAAGAATAATGCTTTCTTGGGCCCCTTTTTGGCCCCTAATTCCTTAACTGTTCAGACCTCAACTCTAAAAATCAATCCCAACCTAACTGTTCAGACCTCAACTCTAAAAATCAATCCCAACCTTCCTTTTGTGGTCATACATCTTGTGTCAAAATTTCATTGATTTCTATTTACTTATACTAAAGTCATTGTGCGAAAACCAAGAATAATGCTTATTTGGGCCCTCTTTGGCCCCTAATTCCTAAACTGTTTGAACTAAAACTCCCAAAATCAATCCCAACCTTCCTTTTGTGGTCATAAACCTTCTGCCAAAATTTCATAGATTTCTATTCACTTTTACTAAAGTTAGAGTGCGAAAACTAATAGTATTCGGACGACGACGACGACGACGACGCAGACGACGACGCCAACGTGATACCAATATACGACCAAAAAATTTTCAATTTTTGCGTGCGGTCGTATAAAAACCTTTTATTAGCAATGACCTAAAATATATTGCCAGTTGATCATTTTGTACAGATAAGAATTAATTCAAATTTTTGAATGCTTTATACAGTTGGTATTATCATTGCAATTTCTGAATTACATATGCATGTATGAGAAATGTCAAAGTAATTGACTTCTAGGTCATGAGGAAAACAATTTTTTTTTCAATTTAAAGTCATAAGAAACCTCAAATTAAAATAAATAATGCATATGTTTTATTATAACTCAATGGATAGTTTTTATCATAAAACTTATGTACATATACTTTTTTCTAAAGCAAATTCTTTAATTTATTCATATTTAGAAGAAGTTAACTTTATTTTAATTGCTTCCTTTGAGGAAGCAATTCCCCCCGACATATTTTCCGTATGCAGAGTGACCTCAGTGTGACCCATCTCGTAAAAATCCGGTGATCGCAATACGCATATTTGTATGTCCTTAAAATAAACTATTATCTGAATTTACATGTTAAACACGTGCTCAATTTCCATGCTTTTTTGTTGACTTTTTGTCGATTGTTGACAAATAGGTGACAATCGTTAAACTTCGGCTACAAAACACGAACTTTAATTACCTGCCATATTTTCACAAAAACACTGACCGATTGAAAAATAAATTGACGATTATACGAAATTTACACGAAAAAAAAAAGAGAAATTCGTGCACAGAAGACTAAGTTTATGATGTTTGTATGCATTGGTTTAAGAATTGGAAGAACATTATTTTTCACCGGTCACTCGTTTCTTATGACTTTAAAGTATGTTATCAATTACAATTTTAACGGCAATGTAGCATATATAATTTACTCATCATAGATACCAGGAACGAAATTCCGTATTTGCGCCAGACGCGCGTTTCGTCTATAAAAGAATCATTATCGACGCTCGAATGAAAAAAATGTTCAAAATGCCAAATTTATCCGATGTCAACGCACTGTTTGCCAGGGGATTAAATTTATTCATCGAGTTATAACTCTTACTATGGGACAACCTACCTAATAAGACTTTTTACAGGGTTTGTAATAACATGAGCAACACGACGGATGCCACATGTGGAGCAGGATCTCCTTAACCTTCCGTACCAACAAGATCACTCCAGTTTATTTTCAATTTATGAGTTAGACTGTTCCTCTGGTATCTTTCGACCCCGTTACCGCCTTATAAGTGATTAATAAGAGACCAAAATGACACAGAATTTAACATCTATAGGTCACCGTATGGCCTTCGACAATGAGCAAAGCCAATACCGCATAGTCAGCTATAAAACTTAAAAAGGCCCCGAAATGACAATGTAAAACAATTCAAATGAGAAAAATAACAGCCTTATTTATTTTAAACAAATATGTAACCCATAAACCAACCTGTTCTTTTTTGTTATGAACAATAATTCCTAATCCTTGGATTGAATATAAAGTTAACCACTTGAAATGAATTCATGACAGTCAGTAAATGTACATTCCCAAAAATCAGCAATGATGTAGCAAAAATAACTCATATTTTGTTTTTTTTAGTACGTTGTGGATTTTTTTTTATCTATTATAAGGCCAATTAAAATTAATTGATAGATTTTCGTCCCCGCCCGCCCTTCTGAAATCGTCCCGCCTGGATTTTTTTATGTTTAAAAAATTACGATTTCCGGATTTTGTTCATTTCTGTATCCGGTAAGCGTCAAAAATTTCGTTTCCTTCAAAACTTCCTGTTTCAAATTTCGGTTTTCTTATTTCTTCCGAGTAATTTTAAATGATTCCATAGGCGGATCCAGCCCTTTCGTGGGAAAAATTTGATTGATTATATAGGGAATCATTGAAGCATGACTGGAGCGCCCCCCCCCCCCCCTTTTAGGGAAAGTTCTGGATCCGCCACTGTATTCTGCAGCTCTATGATGACAAAATCATCTACCGAGAATAGAGATTGATTACGAGAAAGGCATGAACTAATCGGGTTACAAGTAATACGATGTGTCCAAGAGCGAAAATCGCGTCATAAGTTAACAGAAATTTATGTGTCTGTGATTAAAAAACCGTTGATTTTTTTATTGATAAAATGACTGTCAGTGGCAGGAATTTTGGGTATCGGGGAACGTTCGCCCTTGTTACATGTTCGCCCTAGGTTCGTTCGCACTGAGTTTGTTCGCCCTGATAGTCCGTTCGCCCTGAGTTCGTTCGCCCTATATTCATTTATATATGTGATATGTATATGTTACATTAATGAACGAAATATATATAATATATATATTGAAATTTATGTATATCTATTAAAAGTTAAATACAAAATATTTGCCAAATTTATATTAATTAAATAAAATTCTTGGCTGCATTGTTACACTTTATTTTATAATTACTTTTACCAAGCTACAGAACAGAATAAAGAGCAATACCCCCAGGGTCTTCCGAGAGGGGGGAGGATGAAAGACCCATTGAGCAGGACAAAACGGTAACAACTCTGCTAATCCAACGGACTTTGACTGGAACAACGGCAGAAACCAAGTGTCATTGTGGAAAAGTTTGCAAGAACTTAAAAGGTTTAAAGATACACCAGGCAAGAACTAAGTGTGGATCTGGGAAGCAGCAAAGGGAACGCACAGTTAACACTGATGAGACGACGGAGGACCACAGCCAGGAAGCACACCACAGTGCTGAGGACCTCTTACCTAATGAAGCTACTCAGATCAACATTGAGGAGGAGCAAGGGAATCGAAACTAGCAGAAACCAGCGAAAACACCATCAACAGACAGCAGGAAAGAAAAGATACAATGGCCACCAACAGATGATAGGAGATGGGAGATCTTTGACGAAGACCTAGATAAGATCCTAGATAACACACTAACAGGAGATGCACAGAGAAAGATATCATCATTGTCAACAATTATATATGCAGTAGGACAAGAACGATTTAGAGGTAGTAACACCAAAACAAGAGAAGGCACTCAAGGTAACACCAAACTTTACCGACATCAACAAGAAATACAAACACTCAGAATCGAAATAAATGATGTCACAAAACAGTATAAAAGAGCAAATGAGGAGGAGAAAGAAGGATTGAATGAGCTAAGATCAATTCTGAGGGAAAGAAGAAACAATCTACAAAGAGCAGAAAGAATAAGAAAAGCTAGGAAAGAAAGAGGGAAGAAGAGAGCAATGTTTGTTGCCAACCCATATAAGTTTACCAAAGCAACACTGGACGGAACAAAGGCGGGATCAGTAAAAAGCACAAAAGAGGAAGTGGAAAAACATTTATCAGAGACGCACAGCGACGAAAGGCAGTGGGAACATCTAGGCAACTGCGAAAGGATAGAAAATGTGCCAGAACCAGAGATACCAATGAACATTAAGGAACCATCATGGAAAGAAGTATCAGATGTTGTAAAGAAAGCCAGGTCTGCATCATCACCAGGACCAAATGGCATCCCGTACAAGGTATATAAGCAGTGTCCAAAGATTTTGAAACACCTGTGGAGGCTACTGAAAGTGGTGTGGAGGAAAGGGAAGATACAATCATGTTGGCAGAAAGCAGAGGGGTGTTTTATTCCAAAAGAGGAAAAATCAGAAGACATCACACAATTTAGAACTATTTCCCTCCTGAATGTAGAAGGAAAGATCTTTTTCTCTATCGTGGCTAGAAGGATGACATCATATATGACAGATAACAACTATGTAGACACTTCAGTACAGAAGGGCGGAATACCAGGGTTCACAGGATGCATTGAACATACAAGCATCATTTCACAACTGATTCAAGAGGCCAAAGTAAACAAGAAAGATCTTACAGTAGTATGGCTAGATTTGGCAAACGCCTATGGCACTATTTCTCACATGCTGATACAGGAGTCACTAGACCATTACCATATTCCCGACCACTTTAAGAAAGTAATAAGAAGCTATCTCAGTGGGATTGAGCTGCGATTTACAACAAGCACATTCACAACAACATGGCAGAAACTACAAAAAGGAATAGTTACTGGATGTACCATCTCAGTTATTTTGTTTGTCATGGGAATGAATATGATTATTAAATCTGGAGAGAGAGAAACTAGAGGCCCAAAAACATCAACTGACATTAGGCAACCACCAAATAGAGGGTTTATGGACGATTTAACCATCACTACAGATACCCATGTCCAGGCTAGATGGGTGTTGAAGGCTTTGGAAGAGACAGTAACATGGGCAAAGATGGCTTTTAAACCAAAGAAGTCTAGAGCTTTAATAATAAGGAAAGGGAAGAGCACACACCAAGTCGAACTGAAGGTACAAGGGGAAGTAATTCCATCAATAATAGACAATCCAATCAAGTGCTTAGGAAAGTGGTATGATGACTCTTTGAGTGACAAGAACAATATCAGGAAAATCGAACAACAGGTTTCAGAGGGAATGAGGAACATTGATAAGACAGGTCTACCAGGGAAATTAAAGGCATAGATATACCAACATGGACTCCTGCCAAGGATATCATGGCCACTTATGTTGTACGAAATTACATTATCAACAGTTGAGAAGCTTGAAAGAACCATCAACAGACATCTAAGGAAATGGTTAGGTGTCCCTCCAAGTTTTACAACTGTAGGACTGTACAGCAGGACTGCAAAGTTGCAGCTCCCATTAACATCTATAGTGGAAGAATTCAAAGTATGCAAAACTCGCCTTGTAATGACATTGAAAGAATCAAGAGACGACAAAGTAAGAACAGCAGGTGTCCAAGTAAGAACAGGACGAAAGTGGTCAGCATCAAAAGCAGTTTCAGAGGCAGAGAGTAGATTAAGGCATAAAGATATCATAGGAACGGTGGCAGTAGGAAGACAGGGCCTTGGAACATCAAAAAGTTGCTACTGGAAAAATGCTAACACCAAAGAAAGACGAAGTCTTGTTCAAAGAGAGGTAAAATCTAGAGAAGAAGAGAACAGACAAGCAAAGACAGTAGAATTAGGGTGCCAAGGCGCATGGTCAAGATGGGAATTAGAACAACGGTCCCTCACATGGTCAGAAATTTTATTTAATTATTAAATAATTAAATAAAATTCTTGGCTGCATTGTTACACTTTATTTTATAATTACTTTTAATTACTGTTGATGTAATTTTGATTGCTGATAAGGTATCATTTGAAATCTTTGATATCACTGATTGTTATATATATGAAGTGTCTTTGATGGATTAATAATATACTATTGGTATCGGTATTGGACTCGACCCGGAACTTCCTAATTATTGGCAATATTAATTACGTGGATAACAAAAGGGCCTGGAGTAGTGTAATTTTTAATCTACACCTTTGTACTATATTAGTTATATATAAAGCTGAATTCATTGATTTGTCGTTTTTACGTGATGCAGCTGACAAATTGGACCTCGTAAACAACATGATGATACATCGTAAAATTTCGGCCAAATTGTAGACTGACTTCAACACATTCAGTTATATACACACAACGCAACACTATACTAAAAAATAAAATCAGGGCGAATGGTCACGGGGCGAACAGGTATTAGGGCGAACAGAAACTAGGGCGAACCAGAATCAGGGCGGACAGACCCGGATTCGGAATTTTGGACTGTGAATTATATCCAAAGAGCAAGAATCGTGGAACACATTTGTACATAAACATAACTGGATTAAACAAATTGACACAAGCACGAACTTGTTAGATTAATGACGGTATATTGAGTTTAAAAAGTCGGCAAACATACACATAGATTTACCCATGACTATTGTTTTTTTGTTGACAAACAGCAAACACCTTCTGTCCCATTACTCTCAATAGAGTCATTAAACAACTTCTTTTTTTTTGTTAAGTTCATGTTTTACATATTAATTATAATTACATCTATAAGAAGAATCATAAAAGCACCAATCCTATTTTTTTCAAAACTGTTTGAGTTTTCATTTTATTCTCATAGTACATGTTTAGATTCAGCATATCAAAGAACCCCAAGAATTCAATTCTTGTTAAAATCAAGCTAAGTTTAATTTTTGACCCTTTGGACCTTAATGTAGACCAATTTGAAAACAGGACCAAAAATTAAGAATCTGAATACACGGTTAGATTTGGCATATCAAAGAACCCCAATAATTCATTTTTTGATAAAATCAAACAAATTTTGGCCCCTTTTGGCCCCTAATATGTTGGGACCAAAACTCCCAAAATCAGTCCAAACCTTCCTTTTGTGGTCATAAACCTTGTGTTAAAATTTCATAGATTTCTATTAACTTATACTAAAGTTATTGTGCAAAAACCAAGAAAAATGCTTATTTGGGCCCTTTTTGGCCCCTAATTCCTAAACTGTTGGGACCAAAACTCCCAAAATCAATCCAAACCTTCCTTTTGTGGTCATAAACCTTGTGTTAAAATTTCATAGATTTCTATTAATTTATACTAAAGTTATTGTGCAAAAACCAAGAAAAATGCTTATTTGGGCCCTTTTTGGCCCCTAATTCCTAAACTGTTGGGACCAAAACACCCAAAATCAATCCAAACTTTCCTTTTATGGTCATAAACCTTGTGTTTAAATTTTATAGATTTCTATTTACTTTTACTAAAGTTAGAGTGCGAAAACCAAATGTCTTTGGACGACGAAGCCAACGTGATACCAATATACGACCAAAAAATTTTCAATTTTTGCGGTCGTATAAAAAGGCCAAATAAAGTTCGAACTTGAAGAGCATTGAGATCCAAAATTCTAAAAAGTTTTGCCATAGACCACTGCGTCACAGAGTACCCTAGAAATGATATGTAGCAATATTGAATCCATAAAGAAAACAAATGGACCCATATTAAAATTGATCAGAATTTCCTTTTCATGCTTTAATGATCTAAAGCATACAACAAATCTATAATCATAAATTACTATCTTCTTAGGTAAATCATCATCTGATTAATTTAATTTCTTTAGAGTAAAGGATATACCCTGTATAATAAATGAAATCACAAACATTGCAGGCATTGAAAGTAAAAATTCTAAAAGACCATAATGCGTTTGAGGTTTCATTAAAAACTAATTGCACTAACACCAATGTCTATAATAAAATTTATATTTAGAATAAATGCATATATATATTATTCATATAAACTTTTCCATTTAAGATCACAGATTTGTGCTATATGGTCTGATGGAAAAACAACACTCGGTAGTGCTATATGTTGTTCAACCTCGCTATGTTCAGGCATCGGTATAACACGAAGCACGTCCATTGTAGAATCTATAAATATATAGTCCAACTGTTCATGGAAACTTCTAGCATAGTTTGTATAATCCAAAATTCCACAACTATTCGTAAGGTCCAATCCATGAGAAAATGAGGCACCTTCAAGGATTAAGTCAGGATCTGTAACAAAATAAAAATAACATTAAAGCTATTTTCCTAATGCATGTACAAATGATGTAAAGCAAGACTTGAGTTTGCTTGCTTGCTGTGTTTTTATATTGTACAATTGTAATTGGGATAATGTCCAATCAAATTTAAATATAATATAAACAGGTTAAAATATGTCTATATATAATTTTGAAAATTTCAATGCTAATTACAAAGCTTGAATTAACATTTATACAAACAAAGAAAGCAATCATACCAAAGTTTTACTCTATAAGCATAAGGAAATACGCTGTAATTGATGTGAAAAATGTAGTTGCTCCTTTCAAATTTTATATAAGAGTAATAAGTTTTAACAAATTTTGTAATATATATATGCTATTGCTAACTAGATGTAGCTAGTATACTTATTCTTCCTTTCACTTTAAAAAAACCCAAAGCATAAATGTAGATTGAATTTCAATGAATTTTAATATGTTGTAAACTATTAAATTTTTCGCAGAACACATGTTTCTTAACTAACTAAGTAACTTTCATCAGCTTTCTTCCAAAGATTTTAGGCAAAAATATGAATACTACACAGCAATTAAGCTGAAGAAACATTGTAGAAATTTAAGTGCCAGTCTGCCTAAGAATCAGGCAGTGGGGAAAACATGACAAAAAAAACCCACCCTATTTGACATTGATTTCAGTTCATAATATGTAGTTATGCACAAAATTACCATTCATTTCCATTTTCTGTTCTGGTAATAGAAGATACAATTTGGTTGAAATGCACTAGAAATTAACAAATAAGGGGAGATAATTTGCTATCATTCTAACCAATTTTCTATCCAAGTTATTTGATATTACCAGACACACACAAACGAAAGACTAATAATTTTTAACTCAGGATGATGGTTAGTATTTTAAAAATAGCATGATTAGCTCAGTGGGTTTTTTCTAATCATGTTTTAATTTTTACCTAAATGGCCTGATTCTTACAAAGACTGGCACTTAAGTATAAAAACAACATCCAAGATCCTTACTTTAAGTACAGCTGCAGATTTATGGACTAAAACTTGACATACCAAATGTATTATTGATATCACCCAGGCAGTACCAAAGCACTGGAAATTGGGTGAATAGTATTGTCAGTGATGATTGTCAACCAACAGTAGTACTTATTAAAGCCAGAAATGCCTTCTTTTCAAATATTTCTGTGTCACTCAGCACAGCAATACAATGAATAAAATATACACTGTTCTTTTGTTTCTTATGTTTTTTTGTTTATTGTGCATTTACTGATTTTGTGTCATAGATAGATATCCTATATATTCTTAGAATTGTTATAAACCCAAATTTTGCCAAAATTTTGTTGATGTTTAACCTATTCTTCAAAATTTATTTTGACTGTTCTATACTTTGTTTATGTATTCATACAAGAGGAAATGCTTTTCATATCCACATATTTTTCCTCGTGTAAATTGCAAAAATTAATAGCTCCCAAAAATAAGTTAGTTATCAATATCTGACTTACTGTTACTCCAGCTGTAGTTATCTGGTCCTAAATGTTTCTTTGTGATGAACTCATACGCTCCACCTGTAGGAGTACAGTTGAAATCTCCACAGAAAACAGATGATACTTTAAATCCCTGGAAAAAAGTATGAATGGGTTATAGAAATGAGATTCGAGTATATGCCCCTGCAATTGATGGAAAATATACCTGGTAGATAATTTTAAAATTGTATTACCTCTGAAATAAATGGAAATGCTTTCTCTCTAGTGTGCTTATTCTAAACATTTTCTTACCAAGAACAAAATTAAATCTTTCAGTTATTTGGTTACCCTTAAATGCTACATGTATGAAGTATCTCATATTTCTTGTATAAAAATAATACTGATTTGATGGGGACTGCAGAAAAAACACAAAATGACTGATGACTCAAGTTGAGAAGGATCTGCCTATACTTCTGAAGCACCTGACATCAACCCTGGTTTTTGGTTGGGTTCGTGTTTCTCAGTCTTTTTCTATGTAGTGTTTTGTATACTATTGTTCGTCTTTTGGTCTATTTCTTTTTTTTCCCATGGCGTTGTCATTTTGTTTTCAATTTTTTAGTTTGAATATCACTTTGGTATATTTCTACGCTTAATTATTTCTGTGGATTCATATATTGTCATGGTTACCAATATATATTTGTGGTTTAAGGAAAAATTGTTTTTTCGTGTATAATTGATTTTGTGGTGTTTGATTGGCTGGAGTACAAGCCTGAGATTGACTGATTTATTAGCAGGTGTTTAATGCCACTTTCAACACTGGTTTGCTATTAGGTAGCTGTCAGTTTTTATTCTTGGAGGAAGCCCTTATGCAGGAAAACTGACAATCCTAGTCAATTAAGATTGGAGTCAAGTGGAACTTCCCTGTGCCGGATTTGATATCACAACCTCAGTGTTGATTGGCTAGTGATATAGTAGTGTGACTACTCAGACCACTAAGCCACCAAGGCCCCTACAAGACATATTTTTTTTTACTTTGTTGATCATTTAAATCTGTGGCTCAAGAGTATAAAAGAAATCAATGACAATTGGCATACAACCGATAATATTATCAATTCAGAAATTATTGCTATGTTTTTATAATTGCGAAAGGGTTATAATTGTACATGTTGTAATAATCTAAACTCGCATTTTGAATTTTTTTATTTTCTCAATACATTTGTATTGCAAATAATTAAATTGCATTCTAGTCTTTTATGACAAAATCAAAATAATAAATGCACATAAAAATTTCTGATTTTACGGTATCAAATGGTTAATAATGAATCCTAAGTATAATATCTACCTCTGCCTTCTGTTTCTGTATTACATCTTGTAAATGTCTGATGATGGCCACTGTCTGTAATGATCTGATACAACATGCCTTAGGGTGGAAGTACAGGTGTGTATTAGCTACACATAGTCTGCATCCTGGGTTTAACACAGATTCTAAAACTAGTACCTATAACATGTATAAGAAGAATATATTACATGAGCTGTGTCGGATAAAAATCAACCTTATAATGCAGGTACATTGCTAATCCTTACCATGCTGAGTTGTTATCAGAAATTGTTTAAATTTCGAGTATTTGCAAAAATATGCAAATGATATGCAAATGAGCTGTACCCTGATGCTGATTCATACAAATTGCAATAAATCTAAGCTAGGGGATCACAGGGTGGGGTGATAGGGATGACAAGGTGGGGAAGGGTGGGCGGGACTTTGCCCTAAAGTTGGTCCTCAGGTGCAAAGACGTTTTTCCGTTCTTTTTCTCGACCTGCAAGTCCGAGAGATGCTAATAGATGCATCCATCTGTAGTTTTCATGTAGAGTGGACACCAGTGAACACTTTTACTACAACAGTTGTTAGATCGGAGTTAAACTGATCTGGGTTCATTCGTGTAAAGAAGGTCATTTGCACCAAAATTTACAAAATTTTCGTTTTTTTTTTATTTTGAACTTTAACTGGACTTGCAACTGGAAGTAGTCCTTTCCTCAGCGAATTTTGATAATATCACAATCAGTCATTATGTGCCTTTAGGCATGTTAGGTTTACAGTATTTGTCAAGGTTTCAGTCCTCTTAACTCCATGTTTCAGACCTCCAAAAACCCCAATTTTGTTCAATATCAAATTTTGAAGTTCATATTTGAGCTCAAAATTAATATTAAAAGTGAAGACATGACAATCAATAGTGTCAGATTGAGGAAAAGTGCATACACTATGAATTAAATGGCATTTTGATGACCTCTAAATGTATGGAGCGCCATTGATGCAAAAATAACGGTGGTCTGGGTACAGCTGTAATATTACGACCCCGCACGTCAAGGGTTAATACTTTCAATGATTTTGGAACATTCAAATACGAAAAAAATAGGAATGTTGGTCTGTTCTACAGGATTCTTATATCGTCTTAATTTTCAAACAGTTACAGACTTTGCATAAAAATGATTTTCAACCCCAAATGAGTTAACAGATGAATTGATATTCATCATGTTCATAGTTGATTTCTGTCATATCATACATGTCAACGTTAACTCCTCAAAATCTTCCTGTTCCTGTTGAACCACATAAACAAATTTTTGTACTTAAATGTTTGTCTAAATGCCCTGGTGGTCTCTTTATTATGCCCATACGTCCATTGAAGGATGTCATTGGATCGGTCTCTTGCTAAAGACATGAATAAAAGCACTGGCTGCTTCTACACAGGGTATATATGGCATTCTGATTAATGGCAAAGTTCCATAAACTAGGACTCAAATAATATGTCTATGTAGATCTAGAGTGATAAGTCTTCTTGAAAATTGTAACATTGTAAATTGGTGTGTAAAAAAACTGGCTCAGATGACAATTAAATCAAAATTGCATGTTCATATTCATATTACACCGATATAAATCTATAATATATAAGATCCGTGAAAATCCAACGGGGCTGAAAAGACTGGACTGATGGAATGGACAGACAATTGGACAGACACCTAGTATTTCTATATTAGAAATATGAGGGAGGGGGGGTAAAAAAAATATGCATGAAGTGAAAAAAGTTTAATCTCATTGAGACTACTGTTGGTTTGAAGAAAACTAGAACACACCCGCGAAATCGCGGGCATATACAGCTTGTGAACTGTTGTAGGATGATGTTTGTAAAAGATAATTATGTAAACTGGAGAATTTCAGAAAAGGTATCAAAAGCCCTCTCCCTTTTTCCAAAGTTCGATATTTGTTTCCTTTCTGTTAAATTCAACTATTTTCGTGTTTCTGGCCTCAGACCACAATTATTCTTCTCCTTTGCTACAATGCACCTTTTGGTAAAAGTCAAATAAATTAAAAATTTGCACCGCTTCAAACATGAAATAAATGTAACTACTTATATATCGACCATTATTAGTCTAATAAAATATGCTTCTAGGACAGTGATCGGATCCATCAGTGCTTTCTCTTTTGAGAGCCTTATTAACATGCCAATGGTAGGATACCGAATCTAGTATAAATGACTAAGGTAAGAATACACAGTTAGGAGTTTAGTTTCGCATTTTGGCCCCTGTGGATTTTTCAAATAGGAAAGTTATTGTGTAATAAAATTCATTTTCAGACAGATAAGTGCTAATTTTGCCTTCAAAGATGGTTTATAAAGTTTATTGAATATAATGCACATTTTTACCCATATGGGTTGAAGGCATACATACATGTAAATCAACATAATAATTTTACAATACATCATACAGTAAAAAAAAACAACAAAAGTGCATCAAGATGATATTTTACATGTTTTATGGGCTGCTTTCTGTTTGACAATCCGTATTTTCATGGCTAGACCGGCCATGGGTCCAGAAATTAATGTACTGTTTACAAACACTATTTTTCCTACACGAAGTTTTTGACGCAATTTTACAAAAAAAATGAGACGAAAGACATATGATTTTCATTGGAATTGCTGAATGATATATGTACACAGTTTCAGAAAAGGTATTACTTCAAGTGATTGAAATTCTACTTTTAGCCAAATTTTGGGGAAATATGTGACATCTTTCCCCCCCTTTTTGCAATATTTTATAACAAATAAATGCAGATTGTTGCCATGGATACACCAAAAAGAAATTATATTTTACCATTTTATATACTGAATGTAAAATCTATGGAAGATTCTGATTACATACATATGCCCATATATGACACAAACAGTAAGCTTGATATTGCAAGAAAGCAATGAAAAGGGGATGATAAAATTCATAAGGGCAAATTTTAGTATTTATTCCTAACTGTTTATTGCTACCTAAGGCCGACTAAGGCTAATTTGAGGGATGGTCGGAGGGGTCCTGATCCCGAAATCCGGGTCTTAAAAACATGAAATCCCGAGATGCAGAATTTAAAGAAATTCATATCCCGAAATACCGAAATTAAAAATATATTCCCGGATCCCGTATTGATCAATCCCCAGATCCCGAGCTTAAAAACAACCGGTCCCGAAGTCCCGAAAAAGGTCTTGTCTCCCTCTAGTCTCTATCCTACTTTCATTTTTGCCAAATCACTACTTTCACTTTCAACAATAAATTTTTATGCCCCATTTATGTGCATTATGTTTTCTAGTCTGTACATCCGTGCGTTCGTTCGTTCGTTCGTTCGTTCGTTCGTGACGTCCGTCCGTCTGTCCCGCATCAGGTTAAAGTTTTTGGTCCAGGTAGTTTTTGATGAAGTTGAAGTCCAATCAACTCGAAACTTAGTAAATATAGTGCCGAGGTGGCATCAATGTACTATGGACACATTCTTGTTTCCACATATTTTACTTATTTTAATATATATGCAACTGGTATGACCCCTTAAATAGTAAACATTTAAAAGAAAAAAGTAGACAGTATACAGAGAGGATCTATATATTAAAGTAGCATAATCGTAGTTTACATGTAGATAAAACACGTAAAATAGTTGGCATCTCTAAGGAGGTATAATAGTTGTGGTTCTTGCGATCTAAACACCATGATATGGAGAACGCTCTGATTGGCTTATTTATTTTTCGATTTTTGTTATCTATCATACGATTGGTTGTTTAAAACCGGAAATCTTATCTATGACTAAAAGTCAGTCTGATGACGGAATCAATATCCGGACTCCTTTTTTGTCGTTTTTCTCCAAAAATAACTTAATCTGAATAATCATAAGAATGGATGACAAATGCGACTATGCATGTTACCTATAGAACATAGAGGCATGGTGATTAATAAATCGTGGAAGGAAGAGAAGCGACACACAAAATGAGGTCTTCTTGTTTAATAGTATAGATAACAAACCTTTTCTTACTACATAATAATGAGCATAATCAACATTAAGGAATTATCCTTCTGCAAATTTGACAGACCAAGAGACCCTTGATGGGTAGTCAAGGTCATTAAAACCTGAACGTGTAGAAATTTGCATGGTAGTTTTAAAATTTTCCAAGGTACTTTTTCATACAATTTTTCAACCCTACTACATCAGTATATGTATCTTCTTACTTGGACTACGCTTCCTCTTGTATCCATTTCTTGTTTTAATGTTTCATTTGTAGAAACAATGTTTTTTATATCACTTTGTTTATCATCTTCATTAACAGATTTCCTGATTTCTATGCTACAGTCTTGTACTTGTCTGAAAAGTAAATGAGTTATTGTAAACCAACACTGCAGAAATGACCAAAGATAAATAAAATTCTGTTCAATCATTATGAAAGTGAAATAGAGAAATAATAATTCACTTTTAGCTGACAGAATGATTCATTTTTGTCAAAATAAGCTAAGAAAACTTGATGATGAATTATTCATTTCCATGTGAATTATTTCACCTCACTGAATCCGTATGCATGTGAACTTCAATTTAACCCCTAAACTAGAGATGGATAACACATGAATCTTCGTGATCAATTATTTAAAGGAAAAGAATTTCGACATAGAAAGTGAAACAAAACAATCATTCTTTTACAGGTAAACATTTTAACATATATTTTTAATCTTTAATATGAAATTAAACAGACCTAGAAAAATCCAATTGCAAGAGTTAGTTTAATCTATTTATATCTATATTTATGTTTATATGATCACCTATATACCATCTGAGGTCTTCGGAGGTTGACTCAATAGTTAATTAGATGACTTCTAGACTAAAATACACAAGAAACGAAGCTACATATTACTGAGCTCATGCCCTGTAAATTCTTTATTTTTAACTTTTAATAATTTGGATAAATGTATTTCATTGTTATCAATCAAATATGAGAATCCGAGTCAAATTGGTGAACATGAATTTGTCAGCTAGTGCCCCTTCAAACAAACACGATCCACACGACAATGGACAATTCATAAATGGTCTTGTTTTATGAATGAAAATAATTTCTTTTCAATGTCAACAAATCATTTTGATAACTGGAGAACAATAATTAATATTACAACCCCTAAATACAAATCCAGCAAAAATATGTATTACCACTGGACTTGAATAATTTTTTAATCACTTATAATTTATCAAACTACAAACCTAAACTTAGAATTTCTGTAGAAGGTAGCTTCTCCTTCTGGTGTTGTACCTCCTTTTTCTTGGAGCACTCCACTATATCCCAGAGACTCAAAAGCTGGTAAGAGATCATTGATAAACACTTTCCTGTCAACTTCTTGTAAACAAATCAAATCACTGTTGTAACCTATAAAAGAACAATACTACAAAGGTTGACATTTGATCTCATTATGTTTCTATGGATTTGTCTAGCCATAATAATAATCAAAGGTACCAGACTTAAAAACCTGATAAAACCAGGTTGACTGGTTCAACCCACCACTTTTTCTTAATCATGTTAATATGTCCTGTACCAAGTCAGGAAATAGGCAGTTGTAATCTAATAGTCTGTTTCTATCTCTGTTGGTGTTTTTTTTTTGTTGCAGTTCAGTGTTTCTGTTGTTAAATTGTTTCTCTCTTAAAATCATGACAATTCATGCAAGTGCTAAGGCTGCTTGAAGATCCTGACCACCAACATTTTGACAAAGGACTTACAAAATTTGGGATGTTTTCAGTCAATAGACATGATAGATCTGGATATAACCATGATAACAGTTACATTGAGTTAGGACAAACACATTTTTTTCAAGGGCTGAATGGAGAACAAAAAAATATTTTAGAAATTTAGTCTGGAAGACAATATTTAGTATGTAGAAAATTATTAGAAAGCAGATATTCATTTGTCACACTACATGTAAATACCTGTGATTTCTTTTACAAATAGCTGTTTCCTGTAATCTATTGCTAATGCATAAGGGGGACAATATGGAAACAGTTCATTTCTACTGAAGTCTGAGTCAGCATAAATATCAGCTAGTATATTATAACTAACTACTCTTATTCTGAAATGAGAAGAACATTGTTACACTTTCCATTTAATTAATATGCTTGAATTATACATGAAACAGCACTTCAAAAATTAAAATAACGGTCCTGACTTTCTAGTTTCCTGTTTATTTTTATATCATGTTTTGTGTATCCTCTTGCCCATTTTGAACAAGACTTCATGCACTTCTGACTAGGTAAAGAAAGTAATGTTAGCAAATATATGACGTTTGTCTTTATTTTTTTTTTATGTGTAAAACATGATAAATAACAGATGTATACTGGAAATACCAAAAGAAATTTATAATTTTGATTAAGTCATTTTCAAATTCTTCTAAAGCATATCACCTTAACTCATGAAACAGACTATTCCAACTTTAACGAGTCACCTAATTCTGATTCTGTACAAAGTATGTCAAAGTTTGTATATAAAAATGAGAAGATGTGGTATGAGACAACTCTCCCCAAGAGAACAAATGAAATAAAAGTTAACAACTATAGGTAACTGTATGGCCTTCAACCATGAGCAAAACCCATACCACATATTCAGCTATGTAAGGCCCCGAAATGCATGTAAAAAGTTACCCATCATCCTCTAGTGTATTCTGTGTGTACAAATGTCTGCTTTCAAATGGACAGATACCTGGTCCAGCCTCCACATCACACTTAGACAAACTAGTAAACTCTTCACCAGACCGATGCCCAAGTTTTGGCATGCAAGTCAATTTTAATTTATTTCCTAAATCAGAAATCGTAGGTGTGTAAGAAAATCCTTCAGAAACTTTATCCCAAACTTCTTTAGTCTTTTTTTTCTTTTGCGATTCATCTTCCACAGATTGATACCGATACCAAATAAACGTTGATTTTAGTAAGTCACAGAATTCAGCGTGTATTTTAGGATAAATTGGAAACCCAACCATAATGTTCGTTGGTAAAACTAGAGCAGTGATAACAGGTACATTAATTTCTACTGGTAACAATTGATCTTCAATGTGTAGCACTGCTCCTTCCACAAAAGTCTGGTTTATCGGTGTAGCCTCATTTTCAATTAGTTTTTCTTTCACAGTAAGCCATATTTTTAAGTCAGGTTCTTCAGTAGAATCTGTTGTCTCTTGTTTCTTCCTTTTTTTCTTCTTTGACAGTTTTTTTAACATGCTTGCCTTTAGTCTTTCTATTGTTTTACCCACCTAAACAAAAATTAAAAAAACAATAGCTATATGGTATTTTTTTAGCAGATTGGTTCATCAAAATGAAACAGTTTGAAATACTCATCTAGTCATGCTAGTGGTGAATATATGCCCTGCATTCTTCTGCATACTATATTAGCCACTGGCATTTACCTTCATATGTTTATCCCTAAATAAAGGCAACAGCAGTATACTGCTGTTCGAAATTCATAAATCAATTGAGAAAAAACAAACCTGGGTAACAATCTAAAACTGAGGGAAATGCATCAAATACGAGATAACTACGACACAACAGAAACACAACATTAAAATGTATCACACACAGAAACAAACTATAATTTAACAATGGCCATTTACCTGACTTGGAACAGGTAACTGTACATCAATCATCTAAGTCTATCAATGAAAAGGAGGGAAAACTGAGCCAAGGACACAACACTACAGGGGTCTTAATACATTTTACAATATGCATGTATACAAATGAATGTTACGGGGAAAATGTTTGAAGTGTGTGTTTATGTTTAAATTTGTTTCCTGTTTATGTTTTATACAAACATATCGACATGCAATGATTTTTTTTATCCTGTTCATGTTTTACAGTAACATATATATGTGTGTAGTCCTCGACTTGCTGGGATCAGATTTTTTATTAGATGTTCTGTTCATTTTAATTATATATAACATGTTCAATGTTTTGTGGTATTTTTTCACCTAGAACATCACTTTGAACATGTTGAACATGTTGGATGTTGTTTACTATTTTTATTGTAAAATTTTGGTAAATTAATACAAGCTGCAGATACTTATTTATTGAACCTGATCTGACAGGCTTTTCAGTGTAAAGTTAATAAAATCTCAAACTTTACATGTACAAGATTTTGGTAAAGTCTGACTATCAGAACTGACCAATAAATTAATCACATACATGTATTACCAAGCATCCAAAAAAATACAAGTTTTATCATACATGTCATACAGAAGATATATTTTGTCATATAAAATGACCAATATACATGATACAAATGTATAAGAGTGATTTATTTGATGTGTACTGGTTTAAAATGGTTTGTGAAATCATAAATGCCATCAGCACCTTTTTTATTGACCTGTTTGCCTCCTGCACCCTTCTGTGATGAATTGAATGCAATAGGCCACTTCACAGTTAGTTCAGTCATATAGAATAGGTGACAGATTTTTTTAAGGAGGTAGAAAAAGTATGAAAGTATGGGAAATCCTATGCATATTCCCATGCAACTACTCTGTTAATGATGTTTTCCATATTTTTTATAACATCTACCTCCATTATGAAAATTTGCCCCTATCCAAAATGGCCGAACTAACCTTGAAGGGGCTTATTGTGGCAAATTTGAAGTGACAGATTACAAGTTGGATACACAGGAATCACTAGTAACTTACTTTGAATGACAATTTGATAAATAGATATTATAAGAAATTATTATAATTATCATGATGATTATAGTCAGTGATGCATGAGTACATATTTTACACATGTCCGTTTCTGTATAGGTCAATTATAAACTATGACCTGACGATAAAATTGACTGTAATTAGGCAGTGTCAAGTCCCGTTAAAATATATATTCCTCACATGTGATGATCAACAACTGATTTGACAACTGCATTAAAAAAAAAACTAATTGTTGATAAAATTTAACTAAATTGATACTTTCTGTTAATTATGTTTTATGAACCAAAGAGCCCAGCAAATCCAGAGCAAAATCCTTGAGGAACATGTGGAAAGACCTCAGGTGAAGACCCCTTGATGTTCCAATTGTGTTTTTTTTTTCTCAACAGTTCCTCTGTTCTACATCTTATCAAGTGTAATTGCTGATGTTCTGTGTACATGTCCATGTCATATATTTTTTATATAGTTAATATAGATAATGCTTTATCATGTTTATATTTTGGATGTTCAGAGATCTTCTGTGGTAAAACAGAGGGCAGTAATGGGGGTACCTTCATGACATTCTTGTCAAAATACGTGTTCTCGTTTTGTTTATATAGATTAGACCGTTGGTTTTCCCGTTTGAATGGTTTTACACTAGTAATTTTGGGGGCCCTTTATCATGTTTATAGCTTGTTGTTCGGTGTGAGCCAAGGCTCCATGTTGAAGGCCGTACTTTAACCTATAATGGTTTACTTTTTAAATTGTTATTTGGATGGAGAGTTGTCTCATTGGCACTCACACCACATCTTCCTACATCTATTAACAGTAATTTTTTAACCATGACAATAAAATGTACACTTTTATAGACGATAAAAAAATTGACTGATTTCAACGCATCAAAAATGATGTTAACAATAATTATTTGCGACCTCTGACGAACATTGATAAGAATATTTTGACGAATCAAGGTAAAATAAAATTTTAACCAATTTGACGCTAATATCAGCCTAAAAATTTATTATGACTAGTTAACGTCTGACGATAAAGGACATACTGTCCTCAAAACAACGTTTTATATCAAATTTACAGGTTTTTAAATAAAACTACATGTACCTCTTCAAATTGGATTCTTTCCAGGTTGACAGTTTTACAGGGTCCCCCTTCATGCTTATAATTTACAGTGATCTGCATTCGTTCCTCTTCTGGAACACATCGCACAAAAACTCCCTCCATGTCTGACATTCCAACTAATGCTATTGATTTGTTTCGAACAAATTTACTTAAGATGTTTATTGCACAAGTTTTTCTTAATAGCATTGCCACAAATATTGCAACATGTCAATCTGGTCCCTGTACTGGAAATTGGACATGTAGAGCATACTGGTTGAAAAGGTAGGAACAAGTCCAATAGTTCTTTCGTATCTTTAAAATTAAAAATCTTTTATTTAGATGTTTACAAGAAATGTTTATTCTTAGATCTATATAACTAGATTTTTGTGACTTATGTGACTCATTTATTTTTCCGTTGTTCATAAATGATATTATCAAAACATAAGAGATAATTTTAGACTGGTGTAATTTCATAATTAACCCAGGTTATTTGTTGTATTTTTTTCTCATATGGAAAATGTGGACACGTGAAAAGATCACCATCTGGGAGCTTTGATGACCTTCTTTCACATCTTCATCATCCACTAGGGTTACATTACATAAGAACTATTCTCTTTTCACTGCCAGTTAATTTTCTCAAACGTTTGAGAGATTATGCACTTGACAAAGGAGGTACCAATACATTTTCTGCAATATACAGACTAGTCAGTATTATTTGTGATGTAGCTCTTTTCCGTCTTTTCAAACCAGTAAGATCTGAACCTTTACATGAAGAAAAGAGGAGATTCCTTCCTGTTGATTTTGCCAATAGAGGAATCGATGCAATCAATATCTGCAACGTTCTACATCACAAGGAGGTAACATCTAAAATTCCTATTTATTTTCAAAATCAGTCTGTTCCTATTGTATCCTACAGTTACACCAAAACCATTGCACCTAAAATATTTAACTATAAACAGGCATTGCAGGACCTTGACTTAGAACAATACCTTAAAAACCCTCAGACATGTGACTGTTCCCACTCGCCTTATAATTACAGCCCCTCTGGTCATGTTATAACTGGGGATCTAAATATAATTCAACATGAAAATCTCCGAAAGGTGATTTCTCATGGTCCTAAGTTTAGAGAACCCCAACACATCAATTGGAACCATAACTTCAAAATAATTATGGATTCTATTGAGGACTACGCCAGAGCATGGGCTAAGCGAGAAGAAGTTGAACTGGACACTTTGTCAGAATGGGTTAAAACTATCAGGTCTCTGATAAAACGTCGCATTCACAAGTTGAAAAACTGTGTGAACGATCGACCAAAGTCCGTTTTCAGAGATAAAGAGGTCATGAAATGTCGATCAACTCTTCATGATAAGTATGTTGTTGTTCCTGCGGACAAAGCTTCAAATAATATTGTCTTTGTATGTAAATCGTATTACTACGAATGTCTTGTAAAAGAATTGGGTATAACGGAGCACTCAGGTAATCCCACATACAAAGACATATCATTTGACAAGGATGAGATTTTAGCAAATCATAAGTCCTTCATGGCTTCAATAAACATTACATTGAACACCAAATAGGATGACTAACCTTGTTTGTATTGGATACCAAAGCTTCATAAAATTCCGTACAAACAACGGTATATTGCTGGCTCATCTTCATGTTCCACTAAAGAATTGTCTATTAGATTGACTAAGATTCTGTCCGCAGTGAAAGAGGGTCTTCAGAAATACTGTGAAACTGTTTACTCGCGTAGTGGTATTAACCATATGTGGATTCTTAAAAATTCTAAAGAACTTCTAGACAATTTCAAATCTCGGTCTCTTTCTGAAATAAGTTCCATCAAAACTTTTGATTTTTCAACCCTGTATACCACCATTCCTCATGTAAAATTGAAAAATCGCCTAAAAGAAATTATCCACAATGCCTTTCAACATAAAAATGGTAGCATACGCTATAAATTTATTACTTTGGGATTTCATAAAGCATATTTCGTTAATAGTGACAAACAAAAAGGTAAATCATGCTACACAGAAGAACAAGTAGTCAGTATGCTGGAGTTTCTTATCGACAACATATTTGTTGAGTTTGGAGGTAGACTTTTCCAACAAGTTGTCGGCATTCCTATGGGAACAAACTGTGCGCCTCTGCTTGCCGACCTCTTCTTATTTTCATATGAATCGGAGTTCCTCCAGACACTTGTCAAAAACAAGAGGATCATAGAAGCCAGATTATTTAATTTCACTTTCAGATATATTGATGATGTTCTTTCCTTAAACAATCCGAACTTTTCTGATTGGGTTCCATTAATATATCCCCCAGAACTCGAGATTAAAGAAACAACAGACACGGCTTCCTCCGCCTCATTTTTAGACTTATATCTCGAATTTGACCTACACAGTCATCTCAGTACCAGAATCTATGACAAACGAGACGATTTTAATTTCGAAATTATAAATTTCCCCCACCTTAGTAGCAATATACCAACTTCACCTGCGTATGGGATATATATTTCTCAACTTATTCGATATTCTAGAGCTTGCAGCTCCTACTCAGACTTTGTAAAACGTCATCAGTGTCTGAGTAGAAAGTTGATGAACCAGGGGTATGTCAAAGAACGTCTCGTCCTTTTTCTAAAAAAGTTCATCGGAAGGTACCAAGACCTTGTTGATAAATATTCCGTATCAACTTCTCAAATAATACAGTCACGATGGTCTTGATGTATAGATTCTGCGTACTGATGTTGTGTATCATCTTAAAAACATGTTTTATTGTTCTTTTATTTGTTTTTGTTCTATTATTAAGATTACTTTTACTGTTGAATGGTTTTATGTGATATCCGTTTGACGTGGCTCGGTACTTATACATCTCGTCAATGTGTTTGTATTGGCTTTCATTTTTTGGTGATTTGTTTTGTATATGTGACTCTTTGTATTTCTTTTGTGCTTATAACGTGACTCTGTACTTTAAAAGATCCCGTCAGTATGATATTTGTCTATAATATGTCATTATGATATATTTCTATTATGAATTACTATATACGTTGAACCACAAACGTCAAAATCAATCAATGGCGTAGTGGAATTAACAATATTTGGATTATCATAAATTCTATGTATAACTTTTGGACTAGTTTGAATCTCGGTCTATTTCTGTAATTTATTCTTACATACTTTTGATTTTTTAACCCTGTATGCGTACATTGCCTATGAAAATTTTAAAATTGTTTGTATGCACATTGAACGACAAATTTATGTGACGTATATAATTTTTCTGACGTTAGACACTCAAATCAATCCATGTGTTCTTAGACAGTAAATGTTTTTGTGTCCTGCTAAATTGTTCCTTTTAAAAGTTTTGGATTCTCATAAATTCTATGTATAACTTTTGGACTAGTTTGAATCTCGGTCTATTTCTGTAATTTATTCTTACATACTTTTGATTTTTTAACCCTGTATGCGTACATTGCCTATGTAAATTTTTATATTGTTTGTATGCACATTGAACGACAAATTTATGTGACGTATATAATTTTTCTGACGTCAGACACTCATATCAATCCATGTGTTCGTAGATAGGTTTTTGTGTCCTGTTAAATTGTTCCCTCTTAAAAGTTTTGGATTCTCATAAATTCTATGTATAACTTTTGGACTAGTTTGAATCCCGGTCTATTTCTGTAATTATTCTTACATACTTTTGATTTTTTAACCCTGTATGCGTTCATTGCCTATGTAAATTTTAAAATTGTTTATAATCCTGGTACTTTTGATAACTATTGTATGCACATTGAACGACAAATTTATGTGACGTATATAATTTTTCTGACGTCAGACACTCAAATCAATCCATGTGTTCGTATATAGTAGATGTTTTTGTGTCCTGTTAAATTGTTATACGATGATGACTGATGTACCCATATTTTGACTATTTTATTAATTGTGACTGTTTATTTAACGCATCATGTAAATGTAGCGGAATTTGATGAGACTGTTATTAAAGTGAGAGGGTTAGCGCTATAGAACCAGGTTTAATCCACCATTTTCTACATTTGAAAATGCCTGTACCAAGTCAGGAATATGACAGTTCTTGTCCATTCGTTTTTGATGCGTTTTGTTTTTTGATTTTGCCATGTGATTATGGACTTTCGAAATTGATTTTCCTCTGAGTTCGGTATTTTTGTGATTTTACTTTTTGCTTATAAACTGGACCCCTGTTGTGTTCACTTATCGCTACACTGCCTTCGGTGCGAAGCTAAGATAGAACGGTGGACCAGTTTAATTTGCTTAACACTGCACACCTGTACCCAAAATCACATGTTGAGACCCCCCCCCCCCCCCCCGTGTGCATTACAGTAGTAGTTCAAGAAATCAAATTTAATAGATGAAGACTACACAAATATTTCATATCTTTATTGGTCACTCCATGATCATCAATTACTAATACATAACAAGAGCATTCAAATCAGATAAAGTACTAGAATAAGATTACCATGATTACATGATTGGCAATATCAAGCACTGCAACAAACAGAAAGATATACAACAGTAGCACACAATACAGAATACACAAACAAACCAATAAATTCGAGTCATTTGACATAGTATGTTGATTGGCAAACACAAAGTACATAAACACAGGATAAGTTATCATTCACTCGGAGTCGGAGTCGGGTATGTGTGCTGGACCAAGAACAGATGGTGCGTACATATACCCAATCTGTTTGGAACGCTGATGTTTTCAGTGTGTTGGCGTCTAGCCGGTCCCATAAGTCAACCAGTTTACCGGCCCTGCATTTGGCGATGGGTCTCTTGATCTCTCTTGTTGGTACCGGGCACTTCAGTGCTGGAAAAGACTTCATAAGTATGATTTACTTGTGTCTAATCCATTTTGCTTTAATTAATTCAGCAAATGAAATATGTTTAAACTAAACTTGCTACTTATATTACTAACGAGTCTGTGGGTTTGTTTTACGGTCTTGAAATCTTAACGGAAGGCGGGAACTTTCCTATACAAGTGAAGATGGGTCCGTCCAGCTTTGCCAGTGAAGCGCCTATTCCATCCTGCAAGATAAGAAAAGAAATGTTAAAAGTTGCAGTCTGTATATACACATAATAGAACTTAAAATATACATGTGTAGTAATGCAATTGAAGTGGATAAATAATAATTGAATAATTATTGATAACCGAATCACTTACGTTTAGTACATGTATATTCAATTGGATTAAATAAGTGATCAATTAAGTGTTTATAGGTAGCGCGTATCGGGCGCATTACGTTTGCGCGCATTTGGGGATTAAAATGTTTTACATTTGCGCGCATTAATTTTACAGGTAAACTCAGGTAAAAATATAAATAAAGATTAAATCAAATTGTTATTGACTATATATTATTTTTATGTTCATATAATAAATATGACTATCAATAATATTATTAATTTTGAAAACATTTCTTAATTAAGTCTTTCCGCTTTTCTGTGGAAAGACTAATTGTTTTTGTTCTGATTATTATTAACTCTTTCCACTTTTAATTTAAATTAGTTTGTGAAGTTACACCAAGGTACAAACATGGAGTTTCGGCACGTACCGACATGTAATGTAATGAATTTATCAATGCTTTTTCTTTTATTAAAGACAATAGCTATGTTTTAACATTTAAAATTTTCATCTGTATATATTTTTAGGATTTAGTGCTAGCATAATAAAACGGACTTATCTTGCTCGAAATCCCACTTCCACCTCATCGTTGGTGAGAAGGGAATTAAGACTAATGGAATGAGTACTTATACTTGTAAATAATTCAACAAATTATAAATAAATAAGTATTATTACCTGTATGTTACCTCAGTTTTTCCTGTCCAAAAAATGCGCGCAATTGTAATCAAAAGCTGCGCGCAAACGTAATGATTTTTGCGCGCAAACGTAATGCACCGCGCGTGGGCGCATTACGTTTGCGCGCATTTGGGGATTAAAATGTTTGGGGATTAACGGTGAGAAGGGAATTAAGACTAATGGAATGAGTACTTATACTTGTAAATAATTCAACAAATTATAAATAAATAAGTATTATTACCTGTATGTTACCTCAGTTTTTCCTTTCCAAAAAATGCGCGCAATTGTAATCAAAAGCTGCGCGCAAACGTAATGATTTTTGCGCGCAAACGTAATGGTTATGCGCGCAAACGTAATGCACCGCGCGTATCGTAATCATGGGAATAAACCAATCAATTTGTTAATTAATTTAATTATTTAAAAATATGGCAACTTTTTGTTCAATAAAAATAACGTTTTTGTAGAGTTATTTCAAAACTTACCGCAGGTTCTTCATCTTCATCTTGAACAATTGGTTCCCCTTCCAATACTCATGGACGATTGTAAAATCATGCATTATAAAATGTGGAGAAAACAAACAATTTAAAAAGATTTTGTGCTCAATTTTTGTCGAAATGAAGTTATGAATGGGTGCAATTTAGATATTAATAGAAAGAATCTTGCGTCGTTTAGAGATCGGTTTAGTAAAACAGGTTCAAAATTAAATTTGTGGAACCAAGGATTTGTATAGTAATACAAAATATTGGTGGAACTTTATATTTGATTCGAATACATAATTGAAACTTTTGTTTGTTTCTCAAATAAATAAGGTATACACAACTGTGTCAAAATAGGTTCTGGTATTGGTGCAGTTTCTTGTCACAGTTTCATGTGTTAATTTATTAACCAAATATAGAAGACAATTATATATAATACAATTGTATCATATGCATGTCAAAAGCAGTGTTAGAACAAGATACATAGTGCACATATAAGTCTATATCACAATTTTGACCAGGCCAAAATTAAAGCGATGTATAAAAACTAAATAAGAGGAGACAATGTACAATGATATAAACCAAGTTTTATGACATCATCATCGAACCGCAATCTTGTACGTAAAACTGTCTGATTTTAGAAAACACAGTGGTCAAATGCAATGTCTATTAGTTATTGATAAATTTGAAGAGGTTCAGGAATAATAATCATCTTACATATTATCATTATTTTTTTAGTATGGTCTAATTGTTGTCAGTATACACCATAGCAGTGTCCACAGTCCTGAAATCGTCTTCGTCATGCAGGCTATATGTAAACTGCCATACGAATGGTGTTTGCTCATTGTTTAAAGCCTACAGTGACCTATATTTGTTAATTTGAATTTTCTGTGTCAGTCAATCGTGAAGAGTTGTCTCATTACCAATCGTACCATACCTTATTTTTTATAATAGTTAGTCCGCGTCGACTGTTAACGCGAGCTTACAAAATATCTGTCAATAAACAGATTACTCCATGATATACGAGGGTGGGGATTTAGGGCGTTCTTCAATTTCTTTTTTTTTTTTCATTTTGCTTATTGTTTTGTTTTTTTCGTACACACTCTATATCACCATGTAAAACACCATACGAACTTCGAACTCTGAATTGCCAAAATAGCATGTCTATATTATATGTTTTTAATGTATTATTTTAGCTAGGTTGTTAACCCGCTAACTGTTTCTTTTTATCCATCAAACAGTGTAACTGTGTTGTTGTCTGCTCTTTGGTCGGATTGTTCTTTCTTTGACATATTCCCCGCAATTTAAATAATCAAGATTCCATACATAATTTTATATCCATATCAATACTCACGGTAGTAAACTATCAAAAACTTAGTAACAAAATTGATGAATATTTATTCTTTCAAAATAAATAAAACATACAATGTGTTAAAACTTAAAAGTAAGGAAAAAAAACCCGTAAAAGAGTTTTGGATCGGCAAGTCCCAACGTCTTCAAAGAGTTGCGAAATTAAGTAAAAATATCATTAAAAAAAGTTCGATCCCATATACACATTGCCAAGCACTTCCGATCTGACTGCAAACATTTTAATGAATTCGATACACGTGTATTGCCCTGCATCTCTCTGTTTTCAGTTGTCCCTGTCAACATTCCGTGTGTGTTAACTCTACCAATAAAATTGGTTTACCATCAACCAGGGACTTTCTATACAACTAGTATATAGAAGTCCCTATGTCAACCTGTAATGTGCCGGGTTGAAACATTTGACACTATACAGACATAAGAAAACAATTGCAAATAACTCTTTGCAGTCTCATGTGATAAGGATATGAAATTACCAGGCATTTATTCGTCATTGAGTCATCATAATTATTTCATGACACGCCGTACATCCGAGAAAACAGTCCGTCAGTACTTTCTTTTGAATTGTGTCATCTTTATAATATTCACTTGTGATAATATCATGCTGCATGGGTTTTGCTCTTTGTTGAATGTTAAACTGTACCTCATCATGTGGTCTTATGTGGATATTTCTTTCATGAATTTGCTATAATTCATCCTAAATTATACCCTTATTTTTCAAAATATAGTTTTTTTCAATAACAAAATTTTCAGTACTTTATCTGTCTTTAGTTATTTTTTCGAAATTTGAAAAAAAAAAATTAGTCGTACACGGTTTGGGTCAAATACTTGCGCATTGTACATCATTGTACATTGCTAACGTTAGTAAAGTCTTGTTAGGTGGCGTGCTACACGTGTAATTACATGTGCAAGTTGTGTCCTCGGCGAAATTTTGACGCATGTCTGTATTTTAACGTATGCCGTGCCGTCAAAGGGTAGGTAACTGTCTTCCGGTCACTGCCTTCTCAAGTATTGCCAAATGCCAGCTAAACACTTTCCAGCTTAAATTATCGTTTTGGCGTAGGATAATCGGTAAGAGCATACACACTAGATCATTAACCAAATATTTAGTAAAGAGTGAACCACTCGTTTTGCATGACACTGACGGAAAGTGGGGTGAGGTCTCTGAAACTCATATTTTGGAATCTTAAGTTTATAATTAGCTGAGTATTAGCTCTGCCCACAGGCACTAGATTTTCTTCCCATTGCCAATATTATATGGACACTATTTTCTTCCCATTGCCAATATTTTCATGCTATTGACAGAACGTCTAGTGCCTGTGCTCTGCCTCTGGTTTACATATATTTAGGATTCTTAGTGATTTCAAAATATTTTGGCCACATGTCGGTTTGGGCCCTATATAATTATAATAAAAATACTTTTAAAGGATACAAGAGTGTAACGTGACGGTACCCAAATTGCACCTATTTTGATAGTCCAAATAATTATGACGTCTTGAAAGGCTTTTATAATTTTTTGTGTCAAAGAAAAAAATTATAATAGCCTTACAAGACGACATAATTATTTGGACTACTATTTTGATAGTCCAAATAATTATGACGTCTTGAAAAGCTATTATAATTTTTTCTTTGACGCCTGTCGAAATAAGGCGTCAAAGAAAAAAATTATAATAGCCTTTCAAGACGTCATAAATATTTGTTTTCAACTACGTTCTTTTATGATCAAGACAAAAGTTTCCATTTTGTGTTTATTTTGTAGCCGTATCCTTCTTTAAGCATGTTAAGATATAGGTACACCAATTTGATTTTAAATTCACATGGAATCATTTTGCTTGATGTATTATTGCCAGCTATATAACAATAAATATATTTTTAATTTACAGTGGGATTTGTTATTATTTATATAACATGTATAAAGACCTTATTTAAAGCCTAAATAGGATTTTCAAATGGGCTCGCTAATTAGCAACAAGAAGAGTCAAAAAGCAACAAGAAGAAAAATATAAGTGACCATGGTGACAAGAAAAAAAAAATTAGCTACAAGAAAGTTCATTTACTATTAAACAGATTTATGGTAAATACACCATCTGATTATACTTGAGGGTCCGGTTAAAAAAATTAGTAAAAAATACTTCAGTGGGTTAATCATTTTGTTAATGTGCTGCCTTGCAACGCAGAGGTCCTGGGTTCAAGTCCCGATGAGACAAACAATTTTGTAACAAAGTTTTTGCTCTCCAGCTACATGTACACGGTCATAGTCTTGTCTTCAGACATTTCAGAAAATGCACTGCAAAGGATACACACTTGTAAAGTACTATTATTGCCCATAGCAAGCTAAAATTACCTGCAAGAATGTAAATCATCCAGAATGCATTTGAAAAGTTTTGTCTGTAATCAATGGTAATAATTTTGACTTAGTTAAACAGAAAATTGTGACAGAACAAGAGGAAAAGGGGCAGATCTAGCCATTTTTAAAAGGGGTTTCCAAAACCAGGACAAAAAAGGGGGAGGGTTTGCAATTATATGTCCCCATTCAAATACATAGAACCCCTCTTTCCTGAATCCCCCATGGAGGAAGATTTCGCTGTAGACTGTTTTAAAAGAATGAAAGATATAACAGATTCTCCATCAACCATTTGTTATTTTTTTTTTTATCAACTTCATTTTTGAGCAGATTGGTACATGTATTAGACAAGAGGGGTGGAATAGGGGGTGTCATCCCGAAATTTTGAGAAAGAAAAAATCATTCCTGGATTCTGACAATAAACATTTTAAAGACCCAATCCTAAATTCCTACAATTACAAACACCCGATATGTCAACATTCTTAAAAATATCTTCAAGGGCGGATCCAGCCATTTTCAAAAAGGGGAGTTCCTAACCCAGGATGAAGGTGTGTTCTTACTGCTAACCATATGTCCCCATTCAAATGCATTGATTATCCAAAATAAAGGAGGGGTCCAATCCCCAGAACCCTCCCCTAGATCCACCTCTGAACCTTTTGTCTCATATAATTTTTCCTTAATTAAAATCTATCAAGGTGAACATGATGATCTGGAGATAACAAAAGTTTGCATGTTTTTCTAATTTCAGAACAGTGAAACAAAATGTCTGACGATTCTGCCTGTCTGTTTAAAGTGGTAGCTGGTGCAGCTGTCGTTGGTATCGGCTTATTAGTTATTTTACTACCAATGAGTTTCCATGGATTAAATTATTATGAAGTAAGTGGTTGTTGTTACTAAATCTGATTGTAGTAAATGTTCCTTGTTTAAGGTATCAGTTATTCAGGGTTAATACTTATACAAGTCAGTTTTGCTTGAAGATGTGTAATAGTATTTATATTGTAACCTGCATAATCTGACACCTGGGCTGAGTATTTCAACATCCTGCTTTAACTGACATATTTTCATGGTCCGAAAATATGCCAATTCTTGCAGAAAACCAGATCCAAAAATAAAGATTCAAAATTATCTGGATGTAAGCAACTTTGGATATAGATCGCTGTATGCTTCAACAATGAGCAAAACCCATATCACTACCTTCATGAGCTTTGAAAGTTCAAACAAATTACAAATGTGCAATCATGAACAAAGGAAGATAACTCTTACTCAAATTTAATTTTACTCCTTGTTTTCAAAATTCCAATAGGGAACAAAGCAGTGAGAAACTTTAAAGCTTGCAATATCCTTTATTTTCACAGATGGGATTTAAGAGACAGAAAAGTACAGGGACTGTTAAACTGGACAAAACTTACCAGAGTGGACTGCACTTGATAGGACCTGATTTTGAGTTTAAAGTTTTCCCTGCAGACAGCCATGATGTTAACTTGTATAATATTAAAGCCTTTACTTCCGATAAACTAGAGGTTTGTATTTAAACATATTTTATTTATTAAGATATGAAAAGGATTGGGCAACTGGCAAAGTCTATGAAATCTCTCTCCATATTACATGAACAAGGTACAAAATGTATAAACCAAATATAAACAACTCAACTGTATTTCAAATAATACAATATAGTGGAATATAAATGCTACTTATGAGCACACTCAAGCAAACATATATTAACAGTGTTAATAAATGTAAAGTATATTTAAGTATATAGGCAAGTAAACCACAACTACTCATCCTTTATTCAAGTATCTTGAAACATGTAAATATCCTTTATCAGAAAATGTGGTTTGGAAGAGATAATAAGCTTTCTTAGTGAAATTAATGAATTATGTCATAGTGGAGAAAAAAAAAAAAAAATAAATAAAAGGTTTGTTACATTTAATGTAAAATAAATATTAGTGTCTAGTTTCTCATTTTTTTTAATATAGAATTTTTATATTTTAGACCTTTGGTTTCAATTGTTTTATGCTAGTCATTTTCGGACCTTTCATATCTTGCTGTTTGGTGTGAGAGAATGCTCCGCATTTAACATGATACTTCGATCTGTAATGGATTATTTTTAAACATTGTGACTTGGATGGAGAGTTGTCTCATTGGCACTCATACCACATCTTCTTTTTTCTATTAAAGCATTTAAAATAAGGTTAAATGACAGGTTCGTTCAACTCCTATCTTCAAAGAGTAGGATGGCAAATTTTCCTAACAAAGATTGGTAGTTCTCTCAGGCCTGGTAATCTGACTTTCTCACCAATGCTAATTGACTTACTGTTAATTGAGAAACTATTGTGAACACTTATAATTGCTTTTATATATATACAGATGTTTTGACCAAAATTTGGGATCAATTATTGCAATTTTAGGAAAACCTAGATATAAATGTAGGACATGTATCACATATATATCAGAATGCAAGATGCATTGGGATGCTCAACCAATCCCATTATTCACGTTATTGGCATTTATAAAAACCTCAAAATTATTTCTGAAATGATATGTATTTTGAGCATGAAAATGTTATTTATTTGATTGTAAGCAGCAAATCATCTCTTCTACTTCTTTTGTTTACTGTAGTTCTGAAATTTTTAAGATGTTTTGATTTAGACAAAAATTGTGACAGGGAAGGATTGAATTGAAAACTTGTATCTTAACTTTCCAATTCATAATTTCTGTAACATATTTTCTGAAGCTCTATAGATGTTAAACCTCACAAGTTTGCCAATTGTTCAAAAATGCATACAATAGCTTCCAAAATTACAATATACTGTTCATGATGTTTTTTTGTGGCTTGCTTATCATGTATATGCTATTTCTCGTTACATTGAAGACCTGTCGGTGACCTTCTGCTGTTGTTTTTTCTATGGGTGGGTTGTTGTCTTTTTGATACATTCCCCATTTCCATTCTCAATTTTATATTGTACATTTCAGGTCAAGGTGTCAGTATCATTTCAGTATTTCTTGCGTTCCTATGAATTGGCAGATCTCCACAACAAATTCAACATGGATTATGAAGATGTGATGAGATCCAAAGCTATAGATGCATTAAAGGTTTGTAACTTCATTCAAATTTCAAGTTCATTTCACGAAAGATTTTGGACACTTTTTAAACACTTAAGTGTCTATTTCAATTGATTCAATAAGTTTTTGGGAAAGATTTTAACTGATTCAGTCATTAAAAACGCTCCAATTTAAGCTTAAATATGAAAAATTCATCAAATATGCCAAAAAACGTCACTTTTCAGATGGTTTTTCGGCAAAAATGAAAGTGGCCGCATCTGTGTTCATGCTCAACCTTTATATATGTTATGTATTATCACAAAATACAACTTACATTTCAGTATTATGAATGAACACGAATGCGGCCACTTTCATTTCAGACAGAAACCGTCCAAAATTTAACTAAAATGTTAAAATTGTGAAGATTTCAGTAATTTAGCATGACTTAATGATGCTAGTACCCGATATATGTACATTGTATAGTAAAAAATAGCCCATATTTATGTAGCAGAAGCATTCTAATTTTCAGTAAATATCTAAAAGATTACATTTTCACAATTTTGTAAAACTGCTATATTTTGGGGCCAAAAATAAGGGGTCTTACTGAATCTACTCCTTTGTTATTTGGCTTGTTATTTTGTCATTTCAAAATTTTAAGGAAAATAACAAGTGCTGGAAAAAACATTGCATAAATGTTGTCTACATGTATGAATTAAGGCTTAAATTATTGCTATATCTTTACAAACTTACTTTTGATAAAGAACTGCTATGTTTTACAGGGTGCTATTCCTGTGTACAATACCAGAGAGGTTGTCAAGAAGAGAAAAGAAATAGAAGAAGTTATCTACAAGGCTATAAGAGAAAGACTTGGAGGAATTTGTTGTGCACCACAAGAATATTGTAAATCCTGGAAATTTGGTATGGTTATTATGTTTATACCACACTCTCAAAATCTTTTTTCTGTGGTGCTCATTGATGAACATCCGCTTGTTCTCACTATGATTTCGAATGACATACACCAATGAAATTGAGAATAGAAATGGGGAATGTGTCAAAGAGACAACAACAGAGCAGACAATTGTACTTTACAAGACTTAGGTGCCAGGTTAAAAAAAATTATCACCACTTTGTAAGAGCACTGCTACACTTCTTAGTATACAATATTATATGGATAACATTATTGTTTTATTTGATAGATGTGATAACCTGTCTTAAAAGGTCAGTATTCATTGGTCATTAGAGTGGCCTTGATGTTTGCAATATGCTGACTGTGCGGAATGGGCTTTGCTCATTGTTTAATTAATAAGGCCAGAGGGTCACCTATAGTTGTTAATTTCTGTGTCATTTGGTCTCTTGGTAGGACATCTGTGTCTACATAGACATGAAGTATTTCCAACTCGTTAGCATCTAAATCCCACATACTGTGGAAGAAAGATTTCTTCGTCAACTTTTTGATCTCTAGTTGTAAATTTCTGTATCATTTGATCTCTTGTGAAGAGTTGTCTAATTGGCAATCATACAACATCTTCTTTTATATATAAATATTTGTTTTACAAGCACACGTATAAAAATTGCGGTTTTTATCCAACGCAATAATAGGTTTGAACGTATTTTTTCAATTTAGACTCGAATATATACATATATTGTCATTTGATATACAAGTTTGACTGTTTTTACGATTATTAAATTTCAGCTTGTCCCTTAAACTGTAAGAGTAGAGACATCTGCAATGATGATGATAAAGGCGTCTATGTAGATGTGAAGTATTTCCAGCTTGGTGGCATCAGAATCCCTCATACTGTAGAGGAAAGATTTCTCCGTCAGCTTGTTCTACAGGAGGAAACAGACAGGGAGAAGTTACTACAGGGAGCTCAGATTGTAAGGAAGCAAACTGACTTTGAGGTATGGAAACTTAAAAAAATATATAATTCAGAAATTATTGCGTGCATTTATTATTTCAATTTTAGAAGAATTGACATAAATGCAATATAATCTGGAAAAGCTTCATACACATATTCACATCAGGTGTCAGAATGCAAGTTCTTATTATTGTGATACACAGTCGGTCACACTATTCGCAAATATAAATTGTAATAATTTCTGAATTTACAGTAGAGTTCATGTAATTGCATGTTTGTTAAAATACCTGCTAGTAAACTTCATAATGCTCATACAATCATAGATCAACAAAGTTTATATAATATGTGCACTGAATCATCACACTTTTATTTATATATAAAGTTAGGAGATGTGTTTTAATTGCCAATGAGATACTATCCATCTAAGATCAAAGGGATGAAATGTTAGCACCTATAGGTCACCATATGAGCAAACCCATACCACACAGCAAGCTATTAAAGGCCAAGACACGAACAAATGTAAAACAAATCAAATACTAAATATCAACAGCATGGTACATGTGCAAAACTGCAAATGAAAAACAAATTAGTATACAGCAACAAACGACAACTGGAGGCTGCTGAGTTGGAACAGCCACATAAAGAATAATGCAAGGTTAAAATTATCGTAAACAAAGTGTTTAAAAGATTAACCATCAAATTGTAACTTATTAAACCATCTTATTTTGGTGCATACTGGGTACCATCATGCTTTATGTTAACCATTACATGCAATTCATTAACCCCATCACAATTAGGAGAAGTGCAAATTGAAATCATCCAAACTTTTGAATTTCCCATCATAATATCAAATCCTGATTAAGTATTTATAAATATGCTACATTTTGTACTTCAAAGTGCAATTCTTGATTAACTTTCATCAAGAACCCTAAAACCTACAAAAAAGAAAGCCAAGGATATTTAAATAATGTGCAATAAGTGGCAAATGGAAATAAGAAGAGTAGTTTTTGTCATCCTTGAATTGTAACATATTTTATAAATGTTTTGCAGGTAAGGGTAATAAAGAATAAAGCCTTAGAGCTGAGTGAGGAAGCAGAATCTACGTCTAGACTTTTACATGTTACAGCGGCTGCTAACTATACATCTGAGGTATGTTGATAAACAATATATAATCTTGTGGATTCATTCTATATTTTTAGTGAAATGAGGTTCCAAAAAAAAAAATCAACCCTAGATCATGCGGCTATGGTCAGGATCAGGGCAAATTGTTTTAGTCATTTCAATGGGTAGAATCATGGTTATGTTGCTGGAATTGTAAAGAAAACATTCAAAAAATATTAACCAATGAAAGTGAAGTTATGTTATAGTTATGTTAACCCTGTCTATAGGACATGCAGACCTTGATCTGATTGGTTTAGCATGCACTATATTCACGATACACTTAATTGAATAAAAAAAATCAAATTAACCTAC